>JAUMHQ010000071.1:9121436-9137482 GCA_032361165.1 Enteromius paludinosus
AGAGCCTGCTGTCCACGACAGACCTAAACTAGATACAAAAACACACTCAGCAAAATAAAATCAGGAAATAGAGCTTGACTTGATTTGTGTTTATTACCATCAGCTTCAGACTGATTCATGACAAACAGACATTATACAGTAGTATACAATACTAGGTTTAGTTTATTTATGTGATCGTTTTGCTAATAACGGAGTTTCAGGAGGTGCGCTGGCCGAATTAATCACAGCTGTTTCGCATCAGCTAATCATTGTTCACCAATCACATCCTTTCCCGTTTGCTATAAATACCCAAGCCTTCCTTTCCTTAGCATCTCGCTTGCAAAAAGGACTTTCCCTAAATGCAGCTAAGATGTCTTCTGACTCATCCGAGTACGAACGTGAGGAGCCCGCTCCCCGCCCTCAACCGACCATCATCCCGGCCTCACAGCATGCGGCCGCCCAGCCGCAGCCACCACCCGAGACTGAGGCTCCTGTTCGAGGCCGAAGGCCTATCAGGCAAAGCTCGCAGGCTTTGAGAGTTCGCTCTCATTCACCGCCACCATCCAGACCTCAACCCACTTCTTCCGCTTCATCCTATTCATCTGCCAGATCTTCTACCTCGAAATGGACCATCAGCTCTCTTCGACAGACCCTCTCCGCCGCAGGAATACCATTCACCCGTAAAGCCACCAAATCAGACCTGCTCACGATCAACAACTCGCAACTTCCGGACGCCACACCACCGACTTCTCCGCCCCGCAAAAGGACCCACAAATCTGCTCACTTGTCAACGCCAGCTCCATCTTCTCTCTGCCGCTCACAAAGACAAACGCATGACAACGCAGATCCCACGCACGATTCAACACCAGCCACCGCAGCCACCAGCCGCCCAACGAACATTCATCCCTTACCTTCCACCAGCAATCCACCACCAAGTCAAGCCAGAACCCACGCCATCACTCCCGCACAACTCCACCAGGCTCTCGCTGAATTCTTCGCCACTTGGCCAGCCGCTCCTCAGCTCACCCTCAGCCATCGCATGTGGGAAGCGTTGAACGTCCTCGGGGTGTCCAGTTGCAAGCCCTGCTCAGGCGTGAGGATCCCCTGTCTCTGCCTCCAGCCATCGAGTCCTGGACTCCATCTTGATCATCCGACCCATCTGCTTCGCCTGGGCTCATAGCTCCCTCTGCGTCACCGTTATTATTTATGTATTTTTAATACATACAGTGCATACTGTGGCCTTACTTACTCTGCATCCCTGATACAGAAAGTTTCCTTTAGCACAGAAATGTAAGAGCACGGCCATGATGGGCGATGTTAGTGATGTAAGAGCGGATTAGATTATGGATATACGTAACTTCATTGATAGCAACGAAAAACTGTAACGCTCAAACAAAAATGTAACGTTATGGGGTGTAACGGTGGTTGCCCAAAATAATTATTTTAGTTGTTATTTAAGAAAAAAAATAATTAATCCGATGGACACGGGAAACAAACCTGGGTAGCCCAACGCTATAATCAAACCGCTAGACCACAACTCAATGTATAAACCTGTGTCCAAACTATACTTGACTTAAAGATGAAACTTGAGCCCAAAAAAAAAACAAAAAACACAATTAGTCCTAATGTTCGGGCGCTAGACAAGTATCTACTTGTCACAAATTTTTGACAATTATCCTGGATAGCTCAACCACGCAATACCACCATTAAAAGGGAAAAGACAAAAAGATCCATTCTGGGTCTCAAAATCCTTGCCCGACGTAAATGTAATTCTCTTCGAATTAATACAGCCTCTTCATCTATGGGATGCTCCTAAAAAGGACGAGCCATTCTTGTAACTTTCTTCTCTGTGTGTGTCTGAAATGTGGGCATTGAATGACTAAGGCGAGAAATACTGCTTCGTCTTTAAAAAAGGGGAGGAGACCGACAGAAACTCTGAATTTAGAGAATAAAACCTGCTCCTGAACAGGTTAGGTTCAGAGAGTAAGTTACCACGATAACTGACTCTGAGTAACTGTTGCCTCTCTTTCAGAAACAGGCTTGAGTTACCCTGCTTCCCGAGTTTGACAAACATGCCTTATTGAAACAGAAAACTCAGAGTTTCCCTTATCTCAGGGTTAACTAACTCAGAGTTTTCACTTAACCTTCTTTGAGAAATAGGCCCCTGGTGTGTCTCGCTCGTTTACGTTGATTGTCTGCCCTTCTTAAGTTGATCACTGTGTTCCAGTATTTGTCTGTTATCGTCTTTATGTAGCATGTGTGAACTGCTCCTCTGTGTGACTTGTGTATATTAAATTATGTTTAACTGTTCCAGTGACTCTCTCTGTCTGTTGAGTTTGCACAAGGGTGACAGTATATATATATATATATATATATATATATATTTGTTATTATTATTATTATTATTTATTTATTTTATTTTTATTTATTAATTATTTATTTATTTCCTTATGGATTATAAAGTGTGTCATCTTATGGGAAAAAGGCAATAAAGCAGGGTTTTGTTGTTTTTTTTCTTGTCATAAATTTGTCTATTTTCTACATATTTTTTTTTACAAAAAAGTGGACCCTTCCAATAATGTATAGTTTGTCATGATTCAATTAAATATGGTGAAGTAAATTTAGGCGTTCCGGTGAGGGGATGGGGTCTTTAATAAGACAATACTCTTCTTAAAGTATATGAACAAAATACCAGAATTATTTCTTTATTTCTCTCTTTGCAGTAGATGGCATTGTAGTGTAATGTATACTTAAATTCACCAATCACACTGTAAAACCTCCCATTTTATCACCATTTATCTTACTGTTTTTTTTCTCAGAAATTTAATAAATTCCAGTTAGAATGTCTCAATGATTCTAAACTAATTGCTATGAAGTGTCGAGGCTGTAATTTATGGCATGCTTTGTTGCTTTGTGGAACATCTAGAGCCTCTGGCCTTCAGAGTTCCGCAGATGTTTACAGCTGCTGTTGCTGCTGTGCGTCTGCCTCTATCAACAGAATCAGCCAGCGAGACAGAGGAATGGCGCTGTTTCTCTTCTTCTCTCACTCTCTGTGTTTATCTGGAAGCTTGGTTCTGGCGCAGTCCTGCGCACATGGAAGTACTCAGGCACTGATACAGCGCATATGGTATCCAGGCAGTTTGGCCTAACACATGATCACAACATGTTATTGAAGATGGGAGAAGTCAGACACGGAAAGTTGACTAATAGGGACAGAAAAGAAAATAATTATGAGGTTTTCAACTCAAGAAGACAGATTGATAATGGTGAGGGTGGGGGAGTTAGATATAAATAAAATGTTTTTTTTTGCAAAACCATCTGTTTTTGATGCATGTTTTCAAAAAACATGGTAGAAAACTTGCTTTACAGATTGTATTTTGTATTGATTGATTGTAACGGTCAGTGCAAAATTCCAGCTTTTTTCTACACTTCTTCTTTTTTTAAATAAAATCAAATGTGATTAAATTAATTTTTATTGAATTTCAAAAGTAGCAGTTAATTATTTCATCTTTCCTTTCCCCCCTCATTCTGTTATTTTTTCCCTGCAAAGACAGCAAATGTGCAAAATGATTCACAAACAGGGAGTATTTTTTAGAAAAGTGCAACCCCCTTTTTAAACTTTTTTCTGTCACAGTAGTGATTTCAGACAACATTAGGATACTTCTGTGATATTCAGTCAGGTAGACTTTTTTGTATGGTTAGAAAAGTTCAGCAACTTACAGCAAATCAAATAAAAAAACTAGATTCGTAAAACAAAACGTTTGGTTACGAAAGTAACCCTCGTTCCCTGAAGGAGGGAATGGAGGCATTACATATGGGAACTCGCATGAGAGACCAATCACCTCTGAGCCTTACAGAAAAGGCCAATGAACATTGGCATGCGCTGATTGCTTTGCTCGTGCACCTCCGGGAAGAATGGCAACGGGGGGAAACGTGGGGGTGCCGTGGTCCCTGACCTCTAGCCTTGAAAGAATTGGACGGGTGCACCATGGACACCTCCAATCTGATCCCTTCTGTGGCTTGGTGGAGCATAGCCGACAGTCCTGCGTCCTTCTCGGACAGGGCAGCAACCGCGGAGGGGAACTGTCCTTGCGTGTCGTCCACCTTACCAGCCGACTCTTCCTCTGATGCTCGCCTCGCTGCGATGATTCTTGCACGAACGCTGCCCCAGCGTGATCTTGCCCAGAGGGAACTACCGCACCTAGAAGCGTACGACCGGAAAGACATACTGGGAGAATGTCTTCTGATGGCCTTGAGAAATTGCTCTTTTTTTAATCCAGTTTGCCCAGGGAGGACCTTGTGGCCCAACTGTGCACCCAGTGGCAGTCTTTGCAAAGGCTGAGCCATTTTTAGAAAAACAGGCAGCCCGCAGGATCTGCCGACAGCCGGAATCTTCCCTGTCGCCGTGAGGAGAGAGCATGAACTCCACAGGAACTCTTTTGTTTTGCTTGACTCTTCAGGACTCGAAGGTGAGGCTCTGAAGTAAAAATCTGAATATGCGCCGCATCAGCTGCTCATTTATATTGACGCTGAGAGGAGCTGCAGCTGGATGCAATCAGCACATGCCAATGTTAATTGGCCTTTTTAGTAAGGCTCAGAGGTGTTTGGTCTCTCATGTGAGTTCCCATATGCAACGTCGGAGTGACTCGACTGAAGGGGAGCTGTATTATCTTAAAGAAACTCCTTGATAAGTAGACTTAATATTCTAGATGAGACAGTCATCTAGCATCTGTGTACTTGAAGTGAGTGTTTTGAAGGCTGTTGATTGTTACCGTTCCATATGTGTCAGCTTCATAAAGCCAATACAGATCTAGTGGCCAAAGGCTGTTACCTTATTAAAGAAGTTAGTCAAACTGGGAATGTTTTTCTGTTGCTCAAGATGTTTCAGCACACATGCAAGTGAATGCATCATTTGGGAACTGATGGTGGAGATGAAGCCATTTGGATCAGCAGTGAAACAGAACGTCTCGGTTACGTACAGTATGTAACCCTTGTTCTCTGAAGGAGGGTCCCGCCTGGGAGACTAATTGACTCTGATCTTTGGAGAAAAGCCAATGATTTTTGCATGCCTAGCCACTCCCCCGTACATACGGCTATATAAGATGGCGTTGCCACTAGGTTTCTGCTGAGTAGCTGATCGCAACTGACTCCCCAGCGCAGTCAGACCTTGTGGCAGGAGGGACGTAATGTTTCCTTTAGGGAACGAGGGTTACATATGTAACCGAGACGTTCCCTTTCAGTCAGTCACAATGCCGACACGTCATTGACTAACATCATGGGATCCCTATGGAAAATGCCACAACCTGGACTGCATCATGTGGAGGCCCAAATGCTGACAGGCTGGGACTGGACAGTGTGTCAGGCAAAATGGAAGCTCAAACATGACCATTCCAACGCCCTGTAGGCTAGTAAACCAGTAAAAATGTTCTTACCATAAGCAGGAATTGTGGAAGAGGTCTTACTAAGTGAGGGGAACACGGTGGGAAAAAACCATAGGACAAGACGGGAGATCCGGAGAGGGTGAAGGAAGCCCTATATCGGACACATTTCAAGCTACTTTGCTAGCTAGAACGTAGAGGCGGCTGAGGACCCAGAGGAACCGTTTGGAAACACTGGAAGAAAGCGCTCGGATCCAATGGAATGGCACTGGAAACCAACACCTGCCCGGCCTCCCGGAATTACCTGATGTTACCCAAAACACTGGAGGACACAGGATTAGAGGATGGATACCCGACAGGATGGTTCGGACAGATATTTAGAAAAGATGCTCGGGTTCAGGTCAGGTTCAGGTCGGGCTCGGTCACATCAGTGTGAATGTGTGCCTGTGTTATAACGGCGCTTTTTGCCCTGTGTGGGCTGATGCTCTCATCTGTTGACATTTCCGAGCACCTTCCTACGATTAGATCGGGCTGGGATCGGGCTCGGACATAAATCTTAATGCCTTTCGGGCTCGTGACGAGTTCGGTTAGTGCTCTGTTGGACGTGGGCCGGGCTTGGACAGAAAAATGCCCTCTACATGCACTCTCGATCCACACTCTACACAGGATCCAAGCGAAGATTGTAGAATCTAGTGAAAGTATTGGGCCAACCTGCAGCTCTGCAGATGTCTGCTACAGAGGCGCCATGCCCAAGTGGAGGCGATGCTCCCGGTGGAGTGGGCTTTCACCCCTAGGGGGCACGGCTCATCTTGGGCCTGATACACCAAGGTGATGGCATCAACCACCCAATTGGCCAATTTTGTTTAAAAACAGCATTCTCCCTCTGCTGTCCTTTTGGAATCTTCTTTTCTTCTCCAACTTCGTGAGAGATCGGCTGGTGATCGAATGGTGGTTTGCACCACTGGCCAAAGATCAAAGTCGAATGGCCTCCCACGCGGGATCCCATCATCAGTCAAAGACGTAACATCATAGTTACTGACTGAAAGGGAAAAACATGTCTAGTTGACCAGACTAACATTATGCCTGAAAACTGCACAGACTGTTACCTTAATGGCGTGGCAGAAACATTCTGGTTTATATTGTTGTGGCAAATAAAACTATACTGCATTTGTTTATCTGTGATTCATAGCTCATTTTCATTTTGAATTTGTTTTGAATCATTGTTTGTTTCCCACATTGCCCTTCAGTGGAGAAAAATTGTATCTGGAATTTGGTCAATGTCTACTACTACTACTTTAATGATGCTTTTTTTATTGAGGATCAGTTTCTCCCAAGTTTTTTTCCCCTCGATTCTTTCATGGATGGGGTTTTGGTTCCTTGCCACTGGCTCGCTTAGTTGGGGGCACCTACTTTCTAGTGATCATCGTCGTTTTTAATTACAGAGACCGTCTCTTCATTTAATAAATAAATAGTTTAATCTCATCATCATACATTACCATCACTCTATTCTCTTATTTGATAATGTTCAGTGCTTTGCTACAATCTGTATTGTTAAAAGCGCTATATAAATAAAGGTGATTGATTTATTGAACAGTGATAAAACAAAAACAAAGATTTTAAACAGACCAAGAAGAGCTAGGCTTTCATATATAAAGAGGACAAACATTTCTGACCGCTACAAGTTTTTTATTCTTAAGTGATTTATTCTTGCTCTATTTCTGTTCGCTCATGGCCCTGCTGTCAGTTGTAGGGTTGAGGTTGTGGCAAGTTTTATATATATATTCTATTTCAGACAGCTACTTTCATTATACTCTGGTTTGTCTGTAAAATAATTTTAAACCTTTGAACAATGGACAAAAGTCTTAAGGAAAAAAAAAGACTTAAGGACAATTACAATGGCAAAAAAAAGTTTTATAGGGACAGTGGACAACCTCTGACCATGAGAATTAATTTAAAATAAAATAAAAATAAATGTAAAATTAAATTAATTTAAAAACATTGTATTATCAATTATTTTATAACTTTTGTTATAAAGTTAATTAAACTGATAATTAAACCTGAAGTTCAGTAAATTCCACTTCCGTTTCAAATTCAACTTCCTGTGTGGTGTGACTAATCCAGTTTATTAAATGAATCACTATATATAGTAGGCCTACATTTTTCTTTCTAATGACCTACACTGTGATATGGCGTCAAGGTCAAAGGTCAATAGACATTTTAGTTTAATTAATTAGTTGTGTTCTCAGTCTAGAATGCTACCCGTAATTGTGAAGCACTTCCATTTAACACATCTGTTTGATCTGTACATTTCATATTTACAAACTAAAATCCCAATGTAAAGTTAAAGACAAGCTAAAGCTTGAGCTTCCTTTCATTTAATATTTGTTTGTTTTAGATTATGTGAGGAAGAAATCATTCTGATTGAGATGAGAACTTCATTTGCCTGAACTGAATTATTAAAACAGACTAACCAAATCATTAACATAGAGTAGATGAAATAGAGGTGAGAGAAAGGGTGAAAGAGAAAGTGAGCGAGAGCGAGAGCAAGAGCGCCAGAGTTTGTTTGTACAGACATTGATCCACAGCCTCCTGGGTCTGCGGCTGCCGTTTACCAATTTGTGTCTTCCCTTTTTCTCAGCACAGCTCGGCGGGAACAAACAGCCATGCTCGCCAACACTAGACCACACGTTGCTCAGCAACAGCACACTGGTCTGAGGGAGGGTGGAGAGAGGGTGGTGCGACAAGATAGAGATACGTGAAGAGGGAATCAAGGCCTTTATTAGCACTGAGTACGGATCCCTGACCCGGACCTCTGCACTCTTCATGACCCTCATAACAGCAATGAAAATGGTACAATCTTGTCTAATGGCCTAAATGTAAGGATGCACATAGCTTATAGTACTTATAAGGGCTGGCAATGTTGCTAATAATTTGTTTTGAAATTATTTTAAAGTGTCCCTGTTACAGTGTAATTATACATTTACTGAGTACTATTATGGCGTACTGAGTACTATTATGGCGTACTGAGTACTATTATGGCGCTTTTCCACTGCATAGTACGGCACAGCACGGTTCAGTACAGCTCACTTTTGGGGGGTTTTCCACTGGGAACAGTACCTGGTACCTGGTCCTTTTTTTAGTACCACCTAATTTATAAACCAAACTCTAATGTAAAGTTTAAAGTACCCTTATTAGTTATGAAAGGTTATTATTTTGGTTTTGGGAGTCCCAAACAACAGGTTGACATACATTCAATGTCCAAAAGCACTTAAATTTTTTTATTATATGCATTTATTTTGACCTTTTTTTTCAACTAGTCCCTAATGATTTGTTAAAGCAGTGTTTGTGAACTTTTAACACTCCAAAAGCAGCACTAGTGACAAAGAAAAAAATAGCATTTTAATTCAGACCATTGGAAAAAAAAAAGTGGGTGGGAAATATAATGTTTCATGTTGAGGTCATGGGACATAGGGACGTAGATTTTTTTGCTTTTGATAGGCAATAACTTTATATAGTGCACTTTCAGATCTAAACTTTGCAGGATATTTTCATGCACTTAGAACTGTGTTACACACTATGAAAGTTAATTTTCAAAAATCCATTATAGGGGCACTTTTATTTGTGTATATCACATTGTATATTAAAACTGAATCTAGAGTTCATAATGTGAAACATCTGTCATAAAAAGATTATACCAAGACAAATTAACACATTTTAGAATGTGGCAGAAACGGATTGGCTGGTTTCTAGTCCCTTTCTGCCAAATGCACCTGCTCTATAAGTTTGTTTCATATTAAAATGGGTTGGTGAGAAAATGGCCTTTAGTTTTAGTTTGAAAGAGTAATTTAAAAATATGCTATTCTTCACTAAAGAAGATTCTCTGTTTTTACGTTTGTCTGTCTCATAGTATTTTTTTTTCTTCATAAACCTTTTTGACAATATGCTAAAACATCTTAGAACATTGTTTTTTTTGCAGTTCAAACCAGGCCACATTACAGCTGAACCCACTAAAAACATTCAATTAACATTTTTTGAAAGACAGTAAGTCTGTTTGGTTTCCAATTTTGTAGCATGAGGCTCAGAATTCTACTGAACTACTAAATCCAAGTATGCATGAGTAAGCTATTGAGAAGAAGCTATTTAAGCAAATGAGCGTGTTGATTTAGTAAAATAAGTGGAGTTATTAAATTATATATTTATTCCCTAAAGAATAGTCTATTGAAGGTAATTTTACTTAATATCATAATTTAATAGAACTGCACAATGCATGGTTTCTCCAAAAACGGCATCCAAGATTTTACTGATTTAATAGATTCCAGACTTCAAGTCAGTCAGTCGGATGTTTTCAGAACATTAAATTGACTTTTAATCACAGTAAATGCGATCTGTGTGTTTCAGAGGATGTTCAGTGCCAGGTGTAAATTTCTATCAGTGATCTTTCCAAATTTCTGGTTCGATTCTTATTTTGATTTGTGTGTGTATGTGGGAGTGAATGGATTTCTGTACAGAAACACAGAAATGAATTATCTGTTGAACCTGTAGTCCTTGGATCTGCTTTTGAGACAAGTTAGAAATTTTGACATTTTTATCATATATTATTGGTTGAACAGTTTGCCCCCTCCCAATACTTTTTTTCATTGAGTTTTTTGAATTATGGTCGATGTGCTTGGTTATTAATTCAACATTTCAACATGAGGCTTTCCACTAGAACAATATGTACACAACAGACTCTCAATATGAACGTGTGCTTTTATCCTCATTCAGAATAATACAGCCCTAAATACTCCAGCCGTTCCTATCCATTCCCTGCATGGCTTATGACAAACATATGCTGAGGGCTGTCTGTGTAAGGTTTACCTCAGTCCCTGGACGAATAAAATAGAAGGATTATTGGATTAGGAAGTAGAGAGCGATGAGGAGATTGCTTTTTCCTCTACATGCCATTTCATTTCATATTCTTGTATATTTTCAATTAAAAATACCTCATGGAGATAAAGTCAGATATGACGAGTCACTTTAACACTCAGTACCTTTTCAGTACAGGTTAAATACAGCGAAATTAAGAAAATGTTATAAATATATTTAACAATGATTGCATTTTCAATATATTTAATACTTGCATTTGTTTGAAATATCTTGTGTGATGGTAGATTGCATTTTCTGGTCATAAAGCTTTTTGACCTATAAAGAGAAACTGCATTTGCATCCATGTTTTCATTTGCACAAACCTCACTGGATCGCAGATTCAGTGCATGTGCACGCTACCAAACCGCTCGACAATACCGTGCTGCTTTCTTTTGTTGTATTTTTTCTTTTGTGGTGCCTTTTCTCATGTGGCCTCACTTTTAAGGCTGATATGAGAGTTCTTTGCCAGACATAAGAATGTGATCGCATGCACCAAACAAGCTAAAACAGCATTCTCATGGGCCTCGAAGCTCCCAGTTCCTCAACCCTTCCAGCCACAAGATCATAGGCTCTCCATACAGCAGGAAGTATAAAAGTGCACATTTTTACAACACTTACAGTCTCTTAGGGCTTCTATTTGAATGACGCTTCTTAAAGTCAAGCCATATGTGTGCTTAACTCTTACGTGTGCAGAAGACCCTTGTCACCCAGCTGGAATGCCTTTTAAATGCATAGTAAAACCTAGACTGTTGGGAAAGATTTCAAGGCTATGTGTTTAAATAATAGGTAGGATCCATAGGGATGGGTGGCTTTGCATACATGTATTTGTGAGAGATAGAGCTGGAATTTTCTTAATGCATTGAAAGGCTAGGATAGTGCAGTAATAAACACGAGATTCAAAATTACATGATTTACACGAATGTTTAAAAGCCTGGGGTTGGATTGGCTGGACTGCTATTTGGTTGCTTGACTACAAATTGTGGCGCTAACTCAAGCAATGCAAGCTTAAGTTTGTCATTGTATTTAAGATGTACAAGTTGTGTATCTGGCTAAATTTATGCTGTTTTTAAAGTATTTTCTTATATAGAATAATCTACAGTATAAACACTACCTGTTTTGATAGTCACACACCAGTAAACCAGCAAGAAAAATGTATGAATATACAGCATGATTAGGTCGCTTATATGTTGTTTAAACAATTATGTCATGTTAAAAATGTTGCATTTTGTTTATCTTATGCAATTTATGCTAATAGTAATGTTTTTTGGGTTTATTTTAGGAACAATAAATTAGTTGTTTTGCCACTTAATGTCCAATTTAAAACCACTTGAGAACCACTGATCTACAATATACTCTGCTGTATGCCTAATTCATAAAAACTAGCCTGGTGTCCCTTAAGAAACCAGGTCATACTGTGTTGTATCCTACCGAAAATGCAACCGCTGCACATTTGTCCTCTGTCTTAAATTTTCCCTTTCAGATGTTTTATTACATCTAACCTGTACATCTGGATGATCACCTAAAATAACTTTTGCATGCGGGCCTCTTTAGTTTTACTGAGGCACATCAGCGTTTTTGTGTTAACTTTTGTTGGCCCAGCCATGAACGTCTCACATGAGAGAACAAGCATTAGTTTGTGATTCATTTAACCAACTTCTGAGGGTCGGCAGTCAGTTTTCCGAGAAGCGATTGATTAAAAAAAAAAAAATGTGTGCTTGCGTATGTGTGTAAGTTAGGTCAAGTTTTATTGAGTCGCCTGACCGTGTGTCCCGCTAACTAGGAGCATGTGTCCTATACTTCATGTCTTCGACAGGTTCCAGCCATGAGCGTCTCGCACGAGAAGCTACAATTTGAGACCGTTTTGACCAACATATGGGGACAGCAGTCGATTCATCATCCATGTGCTAAAGATTTAACATTCACTCCATGTTCTAATTGGAATGATTCGACCCTTTTATCGACCATAAACATTAACTATTGAACCCACTTCAAGCAGCTACCCTGTGAGACATGGACATCTGTGGCTACATCTTACCACAGGTCCAGTCAAAGCTTTAGCAATGCGTTTAATGAGCACCCAAACAAAGATGATGTAAGTAACACAATCATTAAACAACACAATGCCAAAGTCTCCATCTCAGAGTTGATCTTCGCTCGCTTGCGGGTAATGATACCGGCAAAGGTTTGCAAATATAGAATCAGCCTATAATCGCAGATCTTTCAAATAAGGGAAAGCAGCGCTTGTGTGAGCGTTTTTACCGTGCTCGCAGTCTCTTTTTGTACTTTTACTTCTTATTTCTATTCTGTACATCCCAGACATGGAAGAGTTACCCGACTATAGAGAAAGACTGCCGATGATCAGTGATACACTGTTTGACTGTAAACGTACATGTTTTCATGCTATAGCTTGCATGATTGGCTGGCAACAAGGCACTGAACCTATTTATATGGCCTAAACATACTCATGCATTACATATGTACTAGTCCCATCTGCCCTACAGCCTCTGTTTTTATGCATATCCCTCTGTTTTATTTGTTTCCTCTAGTTGGACTGGGATTAAAGAACCGCTAAAAACATCAGAACCAGATACAAAAGTGGATTTGCATGAGAGTCTCACACATCCTCTTTTTCATTTCGGTCCAAATGATAAATCAGTCAAAATCTCTGTCATTGCACACCACATTCCTGAGATTCTTCAGCTTCTAGTCACACGACTGCACGGAGAAGTGTGACTGAAATAACTCATTTTTAGCCTACAGACAGACAAAACAAAGAAGTCACTCACCTTGAGGCTCACTCAGTGTGTTTTCAGCTGAGAATCATTGAGTGTCGGAAGAGCTTTATGTTGTTGCAGCTGGAAAATTTGCTCCAGTTTCAATAGTCTTGAGATAGAACAGCATATGAAGGCCTTTTCAGATATAAAATAGCATAAGATGTCCATGTTTAAATATTTATTGAATCCATATGGACTGTATCTGCACATTTTTGAACACTTCAATCACTTAAAAACATCTGTATGTCATTGCATTAGATAGGCTACATGATATCTAATGATGCCAGAGAGATCTCACTTTTCAACACTTTGGTGCTGGTCTACCTGTTGAACTGGACTGGGATTTTGTTAGCTAGTAAAATCTTTACAAAAGCCTTGCATCCTGTGTGTGTTTTTAAAGACGTTTTTAGGTGTCCAAATGCTGTTGTGGCCATTTCAGACTCTATCTAGACACTTTTTTTGCACATAATCTTAAAAGCTTTCTTTAGCACTTGATTCTTTAGTAGCTGTTGTAATTTATTTCCTGCGAAGGCACTGCAGGTATTTACTTTAATTCAAAAGGTCATTTCTATTTATATGTGCTTGAACAGTTACATTTAATGCTCTCTTTTGAAATGCATACCTCTGAAAATGTCTTGCAACAAAAGGCCTGTGGAACAGCAAGTAAAAGCATTGATTTAGATCAGCATGTAGCGCTTTTCAACAATGTGATGAATGCCTTTTTTGTGTAAAACTGCTATAGAATATCACAGTATGTTTAATAAGGTTCATTAACAAATAATACTGTACAAGTTTGGAATGATAAAAGAGTGATGGCAAGTTTTTATTTAGCTCTTTTTAATTCCCAGTATTGGACATCCAGTACTGAATTCAGATCATGTCATTCTAGGAGCAGCTTGAGATGGAGCCGTTCACAGATGGTCAGTGTTGTGTTCACCCAGAGCACAGTGAACCGGGAGGACGAGCGGCCCAGGTGAAGGGTCCACAGAGAAAGGATGCATACGTTCAAATGGAAGAAGGAGCACCAGCTGGCATCTGGCAATCTAAGATCAGCATCTGCCCAATCTGGTGCACATACCACTCAGTAATATGGAGAAACGGGACCACCGGGAATGTCTGCTGGACATGCAAAAGAAGTTTATGCGGGTGAGAGGTAGTTCTCCTATACAGCCAAATTTCACTTGCACATTTCTGTCTGAATTCAAAGCCCACACACAGAGAATGGTACTATCATGACATTTGTCAAAATATCTTATTTTATTTTCCTCAGCCAAAAGACAGTGAGGTCATACAGTAATATAGTCCTCTCTAAAATGAAAGTTCTGTTATCATTTATTATATGGCTTTCTATCTTCAATGGAACTTAAAACAGTTTTGGTTTCCATTCACGAAAAATACAATGGAAGTCAAATTCTTATCTTCATTTGAAAAATCAAATGCATAGAGATTTAGTATGACACGACGCTGAGTAAATGATGAGAGAGTTAACCTCTCCCTTTAAGGAAAAGAGCTTTGTGTTTCTTGGGTATTATGTTTAACCTCAACAGTCAAGTTGCCACACGTCACTATATTTAGGTCTAGTTTGTTTCATCCACCCTTGCCACTGGTAATAACAAATGCTGAAGCACATGGCACAATGTTTACCTCTTTTTTTCCCCTTCACTTGTTGATGCCCCAAAGATAGAACTGAAAAACATTTAATTACTTGGTGATGTGGTGTATCTAGAGTTCCTAATTATGTTTCTAGAGTCTAGGAGGGAATATTCATTCCTGTGACTGCAGGCTTTCATAGATTGACGGATTCCTTGGCAACTGTTTCTCTAGATTTTTTTTTCTTCTTCACCCTCACACTTTTTTTTCTTTCCTTCTCCCTCTCCTCTTCTTTTAATTAGAGTGGAAGATCAGTGAAATGCCAAGTGTCAGAACCAGAGAGGATGAGAATATAGCATAAACGACCTTTTAAACTTTGCTGATCTTTGATAAGGCCACAAATGGAGCATCTTGGTCCTTCGTCCGTGTTGCTTGTTTTACTCTACCTGGGCTGTTATCTAACAGGTAGATGTCTGGGCAGCTGTGAACTGTAATGGCAATATGTAATGGATAGACCTTTTAAGCACATCATCAGACAGACAAAAGAACTGAGATCAGAGGTGGATAAAAAAAAAAAAGTGCTTCATGGTTTTTAAAAGCATTTTGTTGTTTCACAGTTGTTTGCAAAGCAGTTGCAAGAACGTTGACAGGTGGTTGCTAGGATGTTCTGGTGGTTTAAAGAGCCCACCAATGTTTTTTTTATATTATTTTTTAGTAGTATTACATTTTTTATTAATATTTTGAATTAGCTTTATATTTTTAGTAGTGCTGTCAAACAATTAATTACATCCAAAATCAGTTTCTGTTTACATAATATATCTGTGTGTGTTGTTAATACACACATATACAGCAAAAAATAGATGAATGTGTGTGTATTTATGTATAAATAATACATTTACGCAGGTCACACACATATATTATGTAATCAAAAACTTTTATTTTGCATGCAATTAACCATGATTAATTGTTTGACATCAACAATTTTCAGTTTATTTTATTTTGTTTTAGTAATTTTAAGTGCTTGTCACTGTTTTTTTTTTTACGTTTCTGTATTTCTATAGATTTATTATCTTTAATTTAGATGTTTAGTAATTTTAGTACTTTCAGGATGTTGACAAGGAAACACTTCTCATTTTTTTATTTCCTAATCAAGTCCTAATATCTATACAGGTCCTTCTCAAAATATATTGTGATAAAGTTCATTATTATCTGTAATGTACTGATAAACATTAGATTTTCATATATTTTAGATTCATTACACACATCTGAAGTAGTTCAAGCGTTTTATTGTTTTAATATTGATGATTTTGGCATAGAGCTCATGAAAACCCCAAATTCCTATCTCAAAAAATTAGCATATCATGAAAAGGTTCTCTAAACAAGCTATTAACCTAATCATCTGAATCAACTAATTAACTCT
>JAUMHQ010000071.1:9137582-9154989 GCA_032361165.1 Enteromius paludinosus
TTTGGGTTTTCATGAGCTGTATGCCAAAATCATCAATATTAAAACAATAAAAGGCTTGAACTACTTCAGTTGTGTGTGATGAATCTAAAATATATGAAAGTCTAATGTTTATCAGTCTTTATCACAATTTGCTAATTTTTTTAGAAGGACCTGTATTTTATTTGATTTCAGCTTAATTTCAGTTAACTTAAAATGATAAATAGTTTTGGTTGTAGCTGTAATCAACAATAAACCTCAAATATAAATATATTGTGGTCTCTAGAAATGGCTTAGACCTTCCTTAGATCAATGGAATTTGAAGATAATTTTTTATCTTTGGTGAATATCTGAAAATATATACTAAATCTGTTACTATGTAGCTATACAGTATATCAGGTGTATATATTAAAAGGTATTGCTCCTACAATCATTAAATACTTGTATTTTCTGTTTTTTTTTTATTCACTATTTCCCATTTTCCTGTCGACAAGGGCAGAACTCTTCCTATTTAGCAATTAAAATTCACAGACTTTGTTGCCAAATGTCTGAACTTTCTATGACATTGGAAGCCTTTGGGTTTTGCTCCTCTCTGGCTAGAATAATCACCTACTTTTGGCTTGAGGCTATAAACCACACTTCATAGGGAGGGAGAATCCAGTCTGACAGTCAGAGAGACTAGTGTCAGGACATTTTATTCAATCACACATTTTACCAGCCAGAATTCAGATCATGTTTTGGTTCAGGCGTTATGAGACCACAATCCAACAGCCTTAGGGAGAAAAAGAAGTCTCACATGTTGCAGTATATGTCAGATTGAGATTTAGTCTGTTTGTGTGTGCAAGGTGGGTGTTGGATTTAGAATAATGCTAAAAACGACAGCAGCACTGCTACTGCTACTATACTGCAATGTCTGCATCTTGTTACTGTGCTATTGTGTATCTCTCCTAATTGTTGCATGCACTTCAGAATTTTTTCTCATTGTCATCTTAGTCTCTTTACATTATTTTGGGTCACTTTAGCCTTTGACTTTTATTTATATTGTCAGCTTGCTTGTGCTAGACATTGTGTGGGCTCTGATATTCAGATTTGGAGAGAAATGCTGAGAGCATCTCCAGGATGAGTGGGAGGGTAAGACACTTGCACCTTGCGGTTTGTTGTCTTTTGGAAAACAGATAAAAGAATAAGTAAACAGTATGTAATCTTCAAAATTAACATTGTGTTCACAGCTTTTGTGTGAGATGACAGCAAATTGAAATTTCCCACAGGTTTCCAGGAATAAGATGGCTCATAGTCAAGAGGTTAATTCAGGTATTTGACACTTTTTTTTTGTTCCAGAAACATAATATCATAAAGCCTATAATTTGGAGAATACTTATCTTAACTTAGACTGCATTGTTTGCGTCCTGTTTCCATACTTACCCTTGTAAAGGGAAATAATAAGCAATAACTAGATTTCTGTCTTTAAGGGAAGAAATGTTATAGTCTGACATAGTCTGAAAATAAGCATAATTATTTTTTTTTTTTTAGATATTTAGCTATACTGTTCCTATAAGGAGGTTGCTAGAGTGTTTTCCTAGTCCAAGGCTTAAAAAAATAAAAAAATCAAAATAAAACAAGAAAAATGTATTTATGTCTTTCTATTTTAAAGTGCTCCTATTATGGATTTTTTTTAAATTACCTTTCATGCAGTGTGTAACACAGATCTAAGTGAAGGAAAACATCCAGGGACGTTTTAAATCTGAAAGTGCACCATGTATAAAGTTTTTGTCTCTCAAAAGAAAGACTGACTCTGAATCATAAGGGTTCAAACCACTAGGGCTCGGAGTCCGCCGATCCCCCGGCATGCCCCCCGGACACCACGCAAAACATGCTTGCTCATTATCATAAGGAAGCGCAATCTCGTGAAATGCATATTATAAGACAATGAAAGTGTTTTTTGACCTTCCATGCATGCTAACCTGTTGTTGTGGACTCCTAAAACCAGCATATGAACCTTTTATCACCCATAATACGAACACTTTAAGATATTATTTTGTTGCTTTATGATCAGGCTATTTGTAAAATTTGCTAGCCATTTTTTTTGGATGAAAAAGCCTTCTAAATCAAATTATTAAAAGGAAAAAGCAGAAAGAAAAGAAATAGTAATCTTTGCTTTGGAAGCACCACTAAAATGTGACATCAGTTTTGCACATTTTTTTCCCCCTGGATATATAGCCAATGCTACATTCAAAATATTGATGTTGGTCTCTAAGACACAAAGACTTCATCATTTCTTTACGTATAAGGACGAAAACATTCAGGTGCGTACATGCAGGGCAAGCACACTCACTAGTGAACTATTCATTCAGAGCAAGTTCATGTATTCTGTTTATCTTGGCCTCTGATTCAAGAAGCAGCTTGGCAATGGCAACATGACGTCCACTGTCAACAGTCATGCCAGTTCTACAATAGAGAAATCCTTTTTAATGGATCAGCTGTCCATTGAGAGTCTACAGCAACAACAGGGTACTTTTAAAAACATCTAATCAAACTTGTATCTAAAGAGAGGAAAAACAGTGCATTTCTGTGCATATAATGTAAGCTTTGTTGTTGAGAATGTCTCATGTTTTTATTTATTGGCAACATTGTTTGCCAGCAGTGAGAGAATCTTGGCACAGCAATGCAATGTTTCAGCGCAAAGAAATTCAATTAAATGAAAGCAATTGTTGTCAAGAAAATAAAAAGAGATTATATTATAATGACAAACTAAACATCAGGTTTTCTTTCAAGAGAAATTTAGTTAGAAACAGGTGTACCAATATAAACAAAATATGCTGAGGTATGACACAATCACATTTTTGACTTTACAGTGATCAGAAATCTGGAAGTCGATAATTAAAAACCTGCAAATACTTTTTCTGAGTTTACTATAATTAATTATTTGTTTTTTATCAATTTAGAATAATTCTTGGTTGCTATTTCAGTTCCTTGTAATTTATTAGTTTTTTGTTTTTTATTTAACAGAGCGTCGGATTCTTCCAAAATTGTACTATTGTATTTTTTGGGAAATGTACATCCTGTGCTTTTCCTGTGTGCTCCCTACGTAGTCACTCATATAGATCTCTATATTGTCTGCATGCTAACCTTCTGTCATGCAGTTTTTTAGGATTTCTAGATTGGTGTGAGCAGATGATTTTGTCAGTGGGGTCACACAAGGTCATCACAAGTGAATATCTGAAAACTTTGCCATGTTTACCTTTGAGACCGGCACAAATAGGAATTGTTGTGAGAGTGAGTCCGTCCAAGAGAGTGTGGGCGGATGTATGTGTGTGTATGTGTGTACAGGGATATGAGAGTATGAGGAGTTCTGGCAAAACAAGCATGGGTGGCAAAGGGAGAGTGAGGGACACAGATGGACTGCGTTTGCAAAATGTGGGAAAAAGTTATTAAAAAAAACCTGATTAAAACGTCTTCAGTCTCACAGCACAACTGCGTAGCCATGCTGTAGAAATTCATGGAGATCAAACAGCAGCAATATTTTTATATACTTAAGTAGTTGGCATTCAGTCTTTGCTTCTGTCTTGTACTCCAACTCCAACTGCGAATTAGAATTATTTTAAAATTATTATGCAAGCATTTTTAATTACAGAATTCAGTCGTTATACTATTGGACCAAATGAAACAGGTGACTAAAAAAAGTGACCATGGCATCTACATGTAAGTATATATACCATATGTGTTCATAGAAGTCTACATTTTGAATATAATGTTATAACTAATATATTATAAAGTTATACAATACAAAGTAAAAACACTAGCATTATGAAAAATGATTGCAGTTTAAATGAACTGTTTTGTATTTTAATATAGGCTTTTTAATTGATTTAATTTATTCATGTGATGGCAAAGATGAATTTTTTTGTGACGTTTTCAGTGTAAAATGGTCCTTCAGAAAATTCCCAATATATATAAATTATTTGATATAAAGATAAATTGTATAATTTCTTTTTAAACATTTTTTTTAATTGGCAAAAATGTTCCTCTAAACCAGGAATTGGCCTCTAGCAACACAAGATTGAATCATTTCACGAACCTGTGTAATTTATCTCTCAATTTGCTTACAAACATCCCAAGTTGACAAATCAACCCAAAACAAATATTTTGTCAAATAGCTGCCGCCCCCCTCCAAAATCATAAAATCAGACTGAAAAGTGATGGAGACTCAAAACAACAGGAAGGAAGGAATAAAGAAAATCAATCAAGGAAAAATAGGTCAGGAGGAAGGATAGACAGAGGAATGGTCTCAAAGGACTGCCTCTGCTCCAGAATGCGCAGGAGAGTATTGATGGATGTCTGTTGGCTTGAACCCGCTGTGAAGAGGCAACATGTGGAGATGGTTTGAAATGGTCAACCTGAAAGAGAGGTTTATTCTTTGCCACCTGTACTGGCGATGTTGAATGGCCTGCATGCTCTTGCAGAAGTCGCTGTGCTCTTGTGGTGCTGTGCCATTGTGACATTTCATGAGGGCAGTTCATTGAGTCCTTGAGTACACTTTTTGTCATGCTCTGTGGGACAAAAAAAGAAAAGAAGAAAAAAGCAAGACTTGTGAATTATACTATTTCATACTGCAAAAAAATTTTTCTCAAGGGTTTACATTGCAGAATAAATCAATCATGCTGTTACTTTTCTAAGATTTTATATAGAAATATTAGTGCTATCAAATGATTAATAATAAAATGATTATTAATCCAAAATAATGGGTTTTATTTACATAATATATTTATGTGTTGTGTTTTTTATTATGTATAAATAAA
The DNA here is from genome assembly GCA_032361165.1 of Enteromius paludinosus. NCBI lineage: Eukaryota > Metazoa > Chordata > Actinopteri > Cypriniformes > Cyprinidae > Enteromius > Enteromius paludinosus. The sequence continues at coordinate 9,142,355 of JAUMHQ010000071.1, forward strand.
TACAAATCTGACAGTATAGCCTATATTTTGAAGGTATTTACATTTGTATAAGAGTTATATATTTATACTTTATATACAAATACGTTAAATATATAACCTTATAAATTCTTAAATGCATATATGCATGTGTTTCTATTTATATGTACATAATAAATATACACAGTACACACTCATGCAGTCAAAATTGGTTTATTACTAGAATTGATAAACAGTAGAATGTAAAATTATAAAAGATAAACATGGATTTGTCTCACTTAATATTAAGTGTCTTTAATTACTATGCACATTTGAATTAATAATTTGGTACAGTGCATTTATTGTGTACATATAAATATTTTTGAATTGTGCTTATTTAAAAAAATAGATTCATGAAATCACATTTGTAATTAATTACTGCAATTACATTTATGCTTACACTGTTGACTCATACCTTAAACCTGAACCCCCCCACCTCAATAGCAGCAAAAGTGTTGTGCTATACAATATGAACACATTACGTACATTGTACTCATTTTTTATAAGTAGATAAATAAGTAGTTAAGGCCAACCATATAAAGAAGATCCTTGCATTGTGATACAGTTGCTGCACATAGTGCACAAAATCAAATAATTTACTTATAGTAAAAATAGGTAAATGATTGTGCCTAATTAATGAAAATCAAATAAGTACAATGGTGAAAGCCTTTAGCGACAGTAATAATATTCTACTCCACTTTTGCTGATGTTGTAAAACTTTGTTAATGCTCTAAGAACCAGTTTCCGTGGCAACTGTGATTGTACCTACAATTATGCCAACCTTAGGTGTTACCCGATAAAATAATTTTATTACAGGCAAACAGGTGATGAATAGGATACATTTGTAATTGCTTATTATTCGTTAATGATAGTCAATTATCTTGAAGTATTCAGATTAAACAACATTATTATCATCAGTAAGATTGCACATAGGATAAACATTAAAAGTCACTCTTGTTATTGTTTATGTTCTCTCCTTTAAAAAAAAAAAATATATAGATCTTGTGGTGTAAAAGTACAATACCAGAAGTATAGTATATGTGGTATGTAATACATTTCTTGTGGGTGTTTTTGATTGTGCCAGTCTTTGAGGGGGCTTTTGTATGAGATTTTGCATGAGCTGCAGGGCAATTCCATAAAGTTTAATTACATGTTATGCTCCCTGTGGAACAGAGAAGATTAGAATAAAATTAAAATGTGGTGGCACTCCAGTGCCATGAAGCAGAGCTGTGGTCTTCAGAGACCCTGAATCGTCCATATATCCCTATTGCAGGGAGAATTCAGTGGGTGGCTCCCCATTCACTAAAAGACTTCAGGTGATTATTTTTAGTCAGTCATTAAGTATTCATAAATGCTTTTTGTATCATATTGCATAATAGGCCTGTAAGGTTTCTGAAGGCTTTCGTTGACATTGGAGCTCATCTCCAAATGTTACATGGACAGTGGGCTTAACACCAGTACAGTCTTTTACAAACATATTATTAATGCATTATGTACGTTTGAATAATAAAATTGAGTAACAGTAAAACCTGAGTTTAAATACATTAATAACAACTGCTTGTATTTATATGCTGTCACCTAACTCATCTAAGAGATGGGCTGTGCTGACAGCCTATTATTTTAAGTTACCATCTTCGGTGGTGTTTAAAGCCAGGAGAAGCAGTCAGGGTCTTCGACTTGGCTTGACTTTGTGCTATTCTAAGGAACGGTGAGCTCACTAATTAAAGTCTAATGCTGCTCCTTTGCAAGGATGCAGCAGCCAGATCATTCCCATGTGGCTAAAATGTAACCATTATTGAAATGTTCAGGTCTAAAAATACTTATGGCATGAGGTTTGCAATTACTCCCGGATTGTTCTCGGATTAACCACGGCATGTGTAAAGATGGAACAGACGCTATATGTTAACTATTTCAAAAGGCTATTATTAACATTCCAGTTCTGATGGTTGACATTCCAGGGGACTGACTGTAGGTTTTCTATTTTGTTGTGAAGTTTTGCTCCTCTGTTAAAATGAAAATGGCGACTCTGAGAAGAAAGCATGATTTTGTCAGTTAGTACAACACACACACACACACACATATATATATATTGCTACACATACACAGTGCTCCTACTATCTTCTCTTTATGTCCATACTCTATAGATCTCATTTGTCTTGATCTGCTATCTGTCAGTGCTATATGCTTCATGCTTAGGTCAAGGTCCTCCATGCTCTTCTTCTTCCATGCAAGATAAAGATTTCAGATGGATCTGTGACTTAAGTTTGTGAACATAATCCATATAAATATATACCCCCAGTTTTACTGTGAATGCATGTTGCTAAATTAATTGTTATTTTCCTCTTAAAATGTTTTCCTTTAGCACAATTAACCAGATGAATTGCAATGGACTAATTACATGTCTACCTGTCTACTAAGTCTTTTTCCAACAACTAGTTATTATTAAAAACTGATTGAAATCTGGGAAAAGTTTCCTTAAAGACTTAACGTTCATTCAGAAACAAAATCTTTTGTCACTTTATCGCCCAATACAGAACTTCTGTTTTATCTCTGAGGTATTGGAGAGTGTTGTTGCTCAGCAACGGCACCTATTCCACAGAAACGATAAAGGTGGCTTCCTCCAGACAGGATTTATACATAATCATAGTACTGACACAGCACTAGTTATAGTCAATGACTCATTATTGTCCTGACGGATCTCTTTGCCTCTAGATCTCAGTGCAATGTTCAAAACGTTGTCCTAGCACTGTCTGGAAATTGAGTCCCTATCTAAAATAAGCTTAACAGAAGTTTAGAAACTTTCTGAATGTTCAAGGCTTGGCATCCTCAGAGATATATTGCTGATTTCCCTGTATGCGCTATCGCTTTGCGACATGGATATTTGCATGAGTCGTATTACTTTTGTTAATAAGCAAATAAAACATGCATTTTTCATTTGCTGCTAAGAATGGTCTAGTTATTATAAAATCTTGTTTCTGCCATAAGATTAATAAAATAATTTAGATTAGATGAAATATTATGGGACTAAACAAAACTAAAAATGAAACCAAAAGAAAAGAAAACAGTGAGATGTAACAAAGAAAAGTAGAACACATAAGCTCCATTTTTATTCAGTTTCCTATTTAATTGAATTTATGATTTGTGATTTGACAATATTCAGTATGTGCACAGATTCACAAATGTTCTGAACGCTTACTCTTGCACCAATGAGGCAGTGAAAAGCAAGATAATTCACAATATAACTTACACATTGATTACCAATAATCCCTGCTTTTTACTAGCATGCACACAAAGAGGCGTTCATGTAAGGAAAAGAGAAATCGTTTGTGACGTTTAGATGATTGCGAGGGATAATGGTGAAAAGCGAGAAGGAAAAGATCAAACGTATTGACCATCAAACCATCAGTCGTCTCTTTATGGGGAAACATGATACACAGTGATACACACATCCCCTGCCTCAGAGTGAACGCACAAAAGAAAAGCTCCATTTGCACTCCTCCCAACTGGGCTTGATAAAAATGTGTAGCATTAAGGGAATTTGACCGCCACAGTTATGTGCTTGATAATTACAATGTTACACGCTGCTGCTGACCTCTCTGTATATCTGTGGAATGAACAGTGTTTCGCATCAGCATGGCCGTAGAATTAGTGTCTCCTGCTGTTATGTTCTCATTCTTGACTGTAATGATGCAGTAAACATATTAATGACAATGAATGGATTCGGAATTGCCTTGTTTCAGGAGTACACATAACATATTCCACAGCGTTTTGACCTGGTGCATTTGCTTGGGGTCAAAAACACCATTGTTTCTCATTTGGCTCTGAAACCTTGTTAAAACTTTTCATGAATGTAACACTATCTTGTTATAATACCGTTTCAAATGTGAAGGCAATTTGCCATTTAAAGGAATAATTCAGCATTTTTGAGTAAATCATTCCTTTAATCAGTTTATTAATATGACAAGTGGTTTATATTATAGGAATAAATAGTCTTTTTATGCCAAACCAAACTAGCACAGTGTAGTTGCACTATAATATAATGAAAAACACGATTTCATCCATTTATATTGCTTTGTGGATGTGCAGGTGAAAATGAGGTAAACATGCATCTACAGTATATATTTTTGTCTGCAAATATGCAATAGCTTATGTTTCCATGCACTTTTTATCAATACTGTAGCATACTTTTATAGGGTCTGGCAGCTTTATAATGAGTATGTCAGATTAATTCTGACACTCTCTAAACCTGATGCTCTGGAGTCTAACCTTTCAAGAGCAAAATTAAAATCCGTCCCGTTGCTCATTAGCTATGTTAATACATGCAAACGAATGGATGCCATGTGTTTGACCCTAACAAGGACATTCTCTGTCCGCATCTCAGAAAGGCTATCTGCTCATCTGCCTTTTCAGAACTATTCTATTCTTGATATAAATCTAGTAGAATTCTTAGTCTGCAAAGTACATGCTCTATATGAGCTAACTGTCAATTATTTGTTCTATATCATAGAAGAATATTATAATAAGGAAATATTTTTATACCTGAGAATAATAGGTTATATCTTATTCTCAGTCTGACATGCTCTGACATTTCATTATATCAGGTAGGGCTTGAACTGAATAGACTGTATATTCATACTGTATGCAACTACACTGACTGGTGTGGTAACAGTTTTCACAATATAATTACAAAGAAACAGCAAGTACAGCATTCAATGAAAGTGCACTGAAATAGCATTCTACCTGTAAACTGTACAACAATATCTGGTAACACTTTATTTTAAGGTGTCCTTGTTACACATTACATGTAATTACTGTTATAATAACAATAAATATGCAAAATTGCATGCAAGTAACCCTAATCTAAACCCTTATCTTAAATACATGTAGTTTATTAATGTTACTTAGTACTTTAAAGTATAATCACAGTTCATAAGTGTGAATTGTTCATAATTCACATAAGTGTGAATTGTTCAAGGGGGCGCTATTGCTCAGCTGATGATGCTGGAACTGGATGTGATGGAGCCCTGCAAAAAGTTTGAGCAGGTCTTGAAGAACACAACCTCACACAAGCAGCATTTCATATGTAAAAGTTTTAGACGTCAAGCAGTGACATTTGAAAAATTCAGCTGTCACTCACGCGTGTAGTTTAAAGTCCTTAAATTTTGATTTACATGCATAAGAATGCGAAATATCAATATTTATATTTCCGCGCTGTGTAAAAAGATTCCGCATCCCTATGTCGCTCAGCACCGTGGAGCGCTCGTGCGCTCGCGTCTGTGAACGCATTCAGGTGTTGACAGAGAAACCTAGTAAGAGTCGGTGAGGAGGGAGAGGGTGTGTGTGTGTGTATGAGAAAGGGAGGAAGCGAGAGAGAGAGAGTGAGAGAGAGAGAGAGAGACACGCGCTCTCTCCTAGTGCACTTTGCAGTAAGTTGCGGGCGGCTGTTGCTGGCGTGGCGGTTGCTGGTCGCGCAGGGAACTTTAACACGCTGGATCCCAAAGTCCGTCTCTCTCACCTGCGCAGTTCGGAGCTGCCATGGATTTCGCGGCCGGATTTACTATCCTAATCACACTGCCGATATTTCTGCAGACGAACGGCCTTTATATCTCCAGCAGCATAGGTACGTGCGCCTGCCTTTACCTATCTACACTTCCATCCCATTGCAAGATGTCCTGCCCGGTACCACCCCAGTGCGCATCAGACCTGGATGTTTGCGCACTGTCCCCATCCCTGTTTGAGAGAAACTTGTGGCACGGGCTATTTCTGTTCTTTATGATTACTACCTGGAGCTTTAGAAAACATAAACATAGCCATTGCATTCTCGTGCGCTGTGTCATTACTGTTTGTTGTGAAGTGTGTTCGTTTCACATGCTGCTGAAATTAATTCTCAGCGCGGCTGTAGTGTAGTGGAAATGTTTTGGGTGTTTTTTTGTTTTTTTCCCTTTGCGTTTGCGATCTTTGACGGACGCTCTGGCGATATTGATCTGTCTGAGAGCAGAAGTATTGCAGGATATTGATTTTAAATAAAGAAAAAAATGTCCCCGTTCTGTTCTCCTCCTTTAAGATCGTTTAAACAAAAACGTGCGTTTTGCATAAAGAAACTAAAAAAACTAAAGCTCTGGAACTGAACTTTTGATTTTGGAAGAGAACGATTTTCAGGTTACTTGTTTGTGCTGTAACTTTATGTTTGTTGGTGACTTGTAATGGTTATTTGCAAATTAGAGCTTGTAGTATGCAGGAGTAAGTGCTCTCTTCAGAGATGCACATGCAAAGCTCAGCATCACTTTGAACTGACATGTCGCCTGTGTCTCAAAACGTAGCGAGTTGTCTACCTAGATAACATTGTATAGGCATCATAGGTGTTTGCAAGATTTTTGATGGTTATAGATAATTGAAGCATTTTGTGAATAATTGTTAGGCATCGTAAGTGTGGGCATCTTTGGTGAGGGGAGGATTTTTGAGCATCATAGGTGTGTGCAGCATTTTTGTGCATCAGTTGCATATAGTATCATCGGCCGTCATAGGTGTTTTTGATCATTTTAAGTTAGTGAAGCATTTTTAAGCATCATTTCTGGGCATCATAGGTGTGCAGATTTTTTGTGCATCAGTTGCATGAAGTATTACTGGGTATCATGGGTGTGTGCAACATAAGCATCATAAGGAAAATAAGCTTTTTGAGATCCATTTTTAGGTGTTATATGTGTGTGCAGCAGTTTTGGGATTCAGAGATAAATGATGATTTTTTTTGTGCATAAAATATTGAGTCTTACAGGTGCACATCACTTTTTTGGGGGTATCATGGGTGTGTGCCGAATTTTTTGGTGAACATAAGTGAATCGAATAATTTGGCCATTAAGGGTCCGTGGAACATTTTTGGGCATCACAGGCATGTTTGGATGAGTGCAAGCTGACTAAAATGCTGCCTTTGTAGGCTGCTCACTTGGTTCTGTTACACTCATTTATTACGAGTGATCTTCTTCTGAGATCATTTAAGTCAATTACTTTTGTTTTTCCCCTCTGATGTTGTGATTCTTCTTGATATATTTCAACATTGCAAATACGTCTATCCGGTATCTGGCTTTCATTAAAAACAAAAAGGCATATTGTGAATGATACATTTTATATGTCTTGGTTCTTCATGATGGGAGGCAGACAGATATACTATTACAGACAGTACAACATGTTTTTCATACAGTGTCACACAGTCTGTGCACAAACAGGCGTTGTTGAATTGGAGAATGTTCTTTGGTGTCAAAGCAGTGTTAATGTGTTTTTTCACCAAAACCTGTCAGACCCATTGCTTCTCATGTCCATTTAAATTTAAATTTAAATTTAATCACAAGAAACAATGTTTCTGCAAACCATCACATGAAAGTGGCCATGCAGCCTAGTGACATTCATTATAGATGCTGAGGAACTACAACTGATGCGTGCTATCTGACTGATCTATCTTTGTGTGTAACTTGATACAGATTCCCTGCAGCACCTTCTGGGGGACTATGGACTGGTGAAGCCCGTTCTTACTGATGCAGAAGGCCGCTTCCTGTCCCATGCGGTATCGGTTGGTCCAGCAGATGGGCAGTTCCGTAGGCGCTGGAGAAGAGAGGCGGCATCGGCCGACCACGCCCACCATGAGTCCAGAGGAGGCACGCCAGAGCGACTCTACTACAACGTCACCGTCTTCGGCCGGGAGTTTCACCTGCGTCTGCACCGCAACATGCGCTTGGTGGCTCCCGGAGCCAAGATGGAGTGGCAGGAATCAGACGGCACGCACTCCGAGCCTTTGAAAAGCGACTGCATGTATGTTGGTGACATTACGGACATACAGGGAGCCTCCGTAGCTATTAGTAACTGCGACGGTCTGGTAAGTGGCCACATTGGCCTTCATGTTGTGTGGTGTCTACTATGGCCGCTAAGTTCCCACAAAGCCCTCTAAACTAATCCAAATAATCTCAACAACATGATTCAAAGTTGCTTTCATTGGAAACAAGCTTTAATGAAAAAGAAGTGTTTAATCCTTCCTAAAAACAATCAGCATGCAAATTTTTTATTGTTTTATTGGGGTTGTCACATACATATAGATTTCTTGTGCATAGGTATTGTAGGGCACTGTTAGGTTATTTACTTCATGTTTACTTCAAACTTCACTTATCATAACATTGCTTCCTCCAGTCCATGAATCATCTGAATCATGAGAGAAATATACACAGATCAAATCAGATCAGATCATATCATATCTAAACAAATACCGTGATATTATGGCAGCTGTTGGGACTTTAACTCTGGCATCCATTTACTGCAGGGGATCCATTGATTTAATTCTAAAATTTCTCCAAATGTTTTCCAATGAAAAAACAGACTCATCTTAACCTTGGCCCCAGGGTTGAGTAAATGTTCAGTAAATCTTCTTTTTTGGGTGAACTATTCCTTTAAGGGGATGACCCTGTAATGAGGGTCCTGCTCATGTCCCTTTATACTGTAAATTTTTGCCCTGTGGCTTTAGTATTTACAGTAAGCCATGGATCTGTCTTTTCAACAAAATATTGAAATGTTCTTTGCAGTAGTCATAGATTTTGTGAGTATCCAGGGATATTCCTAATATGAGCTGAAAGGCAAATAAATAGCTGAGCGGTAGAGTGTGCTTTGTGACTTCTTGTGTGTACTGAGATCTTAGTGTTTATGGCAACGACAGATGTGAGGATTGGAGCAGAGGTCTCTTGTTAATTACTGGAGGTTTTTTTCTTTACTCAAATAAAACTATAATTGTAAACGGGCCCAGATGAGAAGCTCAGAAAGTCCGTCAGAGATCATGGGATCCATACGCCCCCTGTGGCTGACATCTTTATACAACAAGGAAGAGAGTAAGAAAATAAACCCCCACACTATATTCTGTTGAGTGCATATTTGAAATCCAAAAGTGTTGTATTTTCAGGTTAACTAATTAAAATATGAGCTATGCATATATACAGTATATTATGTACTATAGACACTGCCTTTAACTAAGCAAATATGTGCGGGCCTCCCATTGGACAATTACTGCATTATCTTTCAGCTGGCAACAAGTTATTTAACCCCAACTGGTGTAATGAGTTGCTTCTCATTTCATAAAGAACCATGTCAAAAAACACATCCCATGTTCATGGAAAAAATGTTAGTGTGTTTGAGTAGGGTCAGATCATTGGCATGCATCAAGCAGAGAATACGTCTAAGGAGATTGCAGAAACTACTAAAATTGGGTTAAGAACTGTCCAACGCATTATTAAAAAGTGGAAGGATAGTGGGGACCCATCATCTGCGAGGAAGAAATGTGGCCGGAAAACAATACTGATCACTTAAACATGTGAAAAACAACAGTAGAATTCAGGTCTATGTTTAATAGTTAAAGTAACAACATTTCCACATGCACAATGCAAAGGGAACACAAGGGATTGAGACTGAACAGCTGTGTAGCCGTAAGAAAACCACTAATCAGTGCGGCAAACCAGAAAAAAAGGCTTCGATTTGCTAGGGAGTATAAAGATTGGAACAAGGTCATGTGGCCTGATTGGTACAGGTTTACCCTATTCCAGAGTGATGGGTGCATCAGGTTAAGAAGAGAGGCAGATGAAGAGATGCACCCATCATGCCTAGTGCCTTCTGTATAAGCCTGTGGGGGCAGCGCTATGATCTGGGGTTGCTGCAGTTGGTCAGGTCTAGGTTCAGCAACAGAATGTGCTCCAAGAATGAGGTCAGCTGAGTATACTGAATGACCAGGTTATTCTGTCAATGGGTTTTTTCTTCCCCGATGGCACGGGCATATTCCAAGATGACAATGCCAGCATTCATCAGGCTCAAATTGTGAAAGAGTGGTTCTGGGAGCATGAGACATTATTTTCACACATGGATCTTTTTTTGAGAATCTTTGGGATGTCCTGGAGAAGGCTTTGCGCTGCGGTCAGACTCTACCATCATCAATGCAAGTTCTTGGTGAAAAATTAATGCAACACTGGATGGAAATAAATCTTGTGACATTGCAGAAGCTTATCGAAACAATTCCACAGCAAATGCGTGCCATAATCAAAGCTATAGGTGGTCCAATGAAATATTAATGTGTTTAACCTCTTTTTTTTTTGGTGGTGGTGAATTTTTTTGGCCAGGCAGTGTATATATAATGGATAAATTATATAAAACCTAGTATACCAGTTGGTATATTTCTGTTGTTAGTATGTGTCTGTTGTTTATGTTTAATTTGCATGTAGTTACTTGTACCATTTCATTGCTCTTTGTATCTTGACCTGTATGTATGCCCCATATGAAGAACTTACGGGCATTTCTGTGTATAGTATGTGTGTGTGTTTGTGTACAGGTATGTCCACACTTGTGTCAGTTTGTGTGTGTTTGTATATGCACGCTCCAGTGGGCATAGTGCCCACAGGATTAAACCCAGTCTCCATGCTGTCCTTCAGCTTCAAACGCTCAGGGTCATCCAGGGCTACTGCCGTGGGCATCTTGCATATAGAACAGCCTCAGTAACTCCCATTTCCTCTGAATGCGAATCTCCTCAACAGAGAGAATAAATGCAACCTTAGCTTCACGACTCTTGATATTACAGAGATTTGTTTGTAGAAAAGAGCATTTGTAAACGTGATTATGTTGCAAAATGAAGTGTTCATGCTAATCGCAGTGCATTCAGAGACACAAATCAAGGGAGTCAGATTTTAAGCATTGTAATCTAAATTTTCACCCTCATTAACATGTATACAGAAGTTTGTTTTTGTTGTGTCCAAAAAAAAGAAAAGCTGGTTATAGGCCCTGTATAATGGTTTCTAATGAGATGGGAAAGCAGCCAGATGGAAGTAGATATTGTGTAGACATTGTGGCAAGTAACCGATTGTTGTTGAAGGAACACGTGGAAACTCATTGTTCCATTCCTTCAGAATAACTGGAACTGCGAGAGAAAATCAAAACATCCAAAACATCTGCTCATCGAGAAAGAGGTCACGTAGGCTGAAGAGAAATCCACTTATGTGGTATTATGTTTTCTCCGAAAGTATCTTTTTCCACGAATCAGAGGTGTATAGTTTACAAGTGTCAGAGGTGGGATGTATCCGTGATAATCAGATGGTCTTGTTTTTTAAGGCAGAACTAAGGATTCTTTGTGTGGTTTATCAACAGGTGTTAATCGGCACAATATACTGCAGTACAATGTGTTTGCAGACATCTGTCTTTTGGGATATTATAGTTTTAATTGCTAAAGGTTTTTTGAGGTTTTCAATTGTACATTTCTGAAAGTGTGGCCTGTGTACTACAGTTAGGTTTTAAGGGCTTAGGTTTAGTCAGTGCTTAATTTGTACACTTCGTTGTGACAGATCTGGCATGTTCCGAGCTGACAGGCCTACTTGAACATGTTCTGTTTTTTAATAAAATGGCAGAGATATCCTTTAATAATAGCAAAATGTTGACTGTGCATACATCTGTTTTATTGTGGGGCATGGCCCGATGTTGCAGGTTACGCTAGCACTTACAGAGACTCAAGGGAAAATCTTTATTGTTTTTACAAGCTAGAAAAATTAAGCCTGTCCACTCACTAGATGATGGGGCGCTATTTTCCAACGTGAAAGCAACAAAAGGCAGTGACTTTCTTGTATACATATATACATATAGATAGATATTTCAAAAAGCTGACAAAAAAAACAATTATTTGAATGCCATGTGGATTACTTTTGTTGTTCTTTTTTGGTGCTCTATTTGTGGCTGCTATGAACTATGTAGATTCTTCAAAATATTTGAATATTTATTTCACAAAAGAAAGACACTCATACGGGTTTGGAAAGACATGAGGGTGAGTAAATAAGGATAGAAATTTCATTTTTGGCAGAACTGTTTGTTTAGTATTCACTACTCTCTTTTTTTGTCCATACTCCTGATGGTGAGCCAGTTGGCATCTTTTAACCACAACTAAATGAACAGCTAAACTTTCACAGGATAGTGTTCAGAAAACCAAACAGATAGGAAAGTGGAAATAGGCAGGTGAAAGACACCGCCGCACATCCTGTGGGAAGCTTGCACTCGTAATATGGCCAGACTAATGAAGACAGGGACAGTGTTGAGCAGCTGAGCAGGATTGGAGAGGACACGCCATGGTTGGTAAAAGACAAGGCCGAGGCTAAGATAGCGAACAGGCAGAGGAGGAGAGGCGTAGCAAAGACGAATGGTGCTGTCGGCACACTGGTTTCAGTACACAAGCAGGCCAGCACGCTTTTTCCCAGGGGGGACAGTCTTTTATATGGGTGTGCTGAAGAGTGGCCAAGGCCTAATCCTTTCACACACTTCACTGGCCGGCGCAATTATACTCTTGCCTCCTCTCATCTCTTGGGGCGAATCTGCATCCAGCAACACTCTCATACCATCAATCAGACACTCTGTCCATCATCATAGTGTGCATTGGGGGTGTTAGTTGACATCAGCATCAGCACCAAAAGCCAAAACTGTTCACTAGAATCATGTTTGACTTTACTCACAGAGCGACACTAATAACGGAACTTATTAAATTATGTGACCTGAATGTCTGTCTGTCTATCTATCTATCTATCTATCTATCTATCTATCTATCTATCTATCTATCTATCTATCTATCTATC
>JAUMHQ010000071.1:9166551-9206404 GCA_032361165.1 Enteromius paludinosus
CTATCTATCTATCTATCTGTCTATCTGTCTATCTGTCTGTCTGTCTGTCTGTCTGTCTGTCTGTCTGTCTGTCTGTCTCTATGTCTGTCTGTCTGTCTTGTCTCTAGTTTTGAATGGCATCTATTGCTTTTGTTTTGCTTTCTCGTTTTGCAACACTGGTCGCATTGGACTCAGTGTGAGATTTTACTGTTCAGTGTCTGAATAAATTAGCATGAAAAACCAGACAGTCCTAATAAGGGCCGTCATCCATGTTTCAGTGTGAAATGTGAAAAGTCTGTGCTCAAACATATCATTATACAAACAGTCTGTTTGCTGCAATTTCCCAGGGTACCTGCATTTTTGTGGGTTTGTTAAAGATGTTCGTGAAGTCCTTTGCAGCAGCTGAGGCTTAACTTTACAGACATGACCTTGGTGGAAACTGAATGCAAATAAGACGGGCTTGTGCAGCATAGTCAGAGACAATGTGCATCTAACCCTGGTTGCTTTCATTAACGTGTTGTTGTAAACAGTGTACACACTTGTAAGCAATAAACAAGCATTTTAGTTGAAGTTTACACTCTTATTTGCATACAATTAATGCTAGCGCATTTCTTGCATTTTCAGCTAGTTTTTGCTTTTATAATTTTCACACGTATTCTGTTTCATTTCTCTTGAGCTTATTTGATATGAAAATATATTTTGTAATGTTTTTTTTTGTCTTAGCACTTGCATAAATTTGCGCATTTTATTGAATAATCATACTTTATGCATTTGCAGGCCTCAAGTAAAAGTTGCAAGCAGAGTGGGATAAATAATAAAGATAAAAGTTTTTAAAAGAATTACAGAGTTCTTCTGCAATTGAGGAGCTTGGAAGGAGACCTGCTGCCCTGCTCTTTCTGTATTCCCCAAACACACATCCTCTGAGACAAGCCATGGCATCCTCACAGGTTTCCTGTCTTTTTTTCCCCACATGTGTGGAGATAAAATTCTGTTCCTAGATGAAAGTAGGATAGAAAAAAAGCATGGCATCTGCCTGGATAGAGTAGGACAGGGAAATGAGTGTCGTTTTTTGCTCATTAAAATTGTGGAGTGATGACAGAAGGATAGATAAAATGAAAAGGCTAACTAGAGGTTTTTGCTTTGCCTTAAGGGTCCATCACAGCTAAGAACCCAGGGTATTAGGAAGCACACCAAATGTCAATGATCTCTGTATGATTTAAATGGCAGAATGGAGATATCATTGGAGATATGTGGTACAATCACAGTAATAGGAGGTAACGAGGGCTTTCATAGTGTTAGATCTGTCTGAGGGAGATAGTGAGCAATTGGGAGAGATAAAGAAACAAAAAGAAATAGAAAAAAAGGCAAGATGACAAGATGAGAAGGACAATACCATCAGGGGATGCTGGTGTGCTTGTGTTCCTTAATCAGCAAGGCTTCCGTAGCCAAAGAGCATGACCAGTTAAACCATGCTGACTGACCAGCATGGGAATTCATGATAGTCTATTCAGTAGTGTATTTATTCTTGCACAAATTTAATACTTGTATTACTTTTCATCATTATTGTTTGAGTGCTTAGGCTGGATGTACTGTATATGCAAGCAATTGTAATAGAGTAAATAATTATTCATGCTTGAACTTAATTCAGTTTTGTTTTGTTCAACTGGGGTGCGTTTCCCGAACAATGATGTACATTAACTCGCTGATTAACCACCATAGTACGAGGCATTGTTTTGGAAACGAACTAGCTACACATGACTGTTTCCCGAACACGGTCGCATGTCCGTTGTTTGAACCACATTAGTTAAACAACATAGGGCCATTGTTAATGATGTCACATGCATGCTATTTATCTGATCAGAGATCTCCAAAATGCATGTTTTGAACGTGACACATAATGACCAATTTATCATTTTGCTTTGTTTGATCTTTGAATCATTGCGGGTTCCCTCTTACGTCCTACTCCGAGGTTCCCTTAGCCGTTTGTGCACATGCGCACTTTTCAAAAACAGCGTTTAGAATGGACGCTCAAAAATATATACTTAAAACGCATTTTATATTTAGATGGAAAGGAAGATAAAGATATTAATGCATTTTAGTTTGCTTCTTATTGCCAAGAGCATATTTATTAAAGCCCATATATCTTACTAACAAGAAACTATGCTTCTAACCACAGGTCCAAAGCTGTAGTTCTAACCACGTATGTTTGTGACGTTGATCGCGAATGTTCGTTTGAACTATGCTTTCGGGAAACACAGAATCTTTGAACTGTGCTTGTAACAATGGAACTTGCGACCATAGTAGGCTATCCATGCTTTTGGGAAACGCACCCCTGAGCAGCAGCACTTAAAGTTAGGCTTGTCGAAGTAACCCTGATTTTTTAGCCGTCAACTAATAGATACACTCTCAGGAAAAAAAGTACAAAAGCTGTCACTGGGGTGGTATTTTTTCCAAAAGGTATTTTTTATTTCAAAAGGGTGTATACTAGTACCTAAAATGTACATATTAGTATCTAAATGGTACGTATTAATGCTCTTTGAAAGGGTACAGTTACCTTTTTTCTGAGAGTGTAACAATAATGCAGATGATTGTTACTTGATAAGCTCTCTTTATTTATCTATTATTATATTATTAAATAATACAATTTCGACAAATTCTTTTAAAGCAAATACAATTCAGTTAAATATATATATATATATATATATATATATATATATATATATTCAATAAACTACATAATTAAATGGATGGTTGATGCCGAACCATTAAGTCTTTATCCAACCAAGGCCGTTTATATTCATTTATTTAGTCATAAGGGAAATGGATTAATTAAAGTAATATTCTACAAGTTTAAATTTTGACAACAAATTAAAGACTTATATTGCATTAGCTTGTTTTAATTGATGTAAACTGAGAAAAAGTGCCTCTCTTGAGTATAAGAGAAGTGATGTGTTCATGAGTAATGTGAGCGAGAGCCCTTATGACCTGTTGATGCTGAGTTACCAGGGCAACATTGTTTTGTTGGAAACTGAGGAGATGCACACAGCAGACTTGAGACGAGCCGTCCTTGCAGTGACAGTCATCACGCTCAAAGAAAGCCTTTTTTAAATGATACACTAATAAAATAGTGATAAAAATAATATCACTGTATTAATCTATGCCTTGAATATATAAATACTTTCTCTTACACAGTTTGTAGTATCAAAATACAAAAATACTGATTAAGAAAATGTTTTTTGCTCTGTCATTATCGCATTCTTTTATGTTTAATGATTTACAGCCAGGCAAAAGAGCACCATTACGTATTAGGGAGCTCCTGTGTGACTGACACCAGTTTTCCAATGAGGTTCTTTCATAGGCAAAACAACCAGCTCACTAGAAAGCGGCCCTCTTCCATTCAGTATGGCCTTTGATGCCGTTCATGTCAACATGAGGCATCAAAAGCCAAACAAGGACCCAAGCAGAAGCACATTTGGCTAACCGTGGCTCCTCTCGTTCACTTTTGCCCAGACACACAGTGTTGGTGGAGCTCTTGGCCAGGCTTGAGCTTTTGATGTATCGGGTGGTGAGCTATTCTCACAGCCAGCCGCAGATGGAGGTTCTGGGCTTTTAATCATGCTGGAGGGGGTTGAATGGTGTGTGAGGAGACAGCATGGAAGAGAATTGGAACAATTGGAAAGAATGAGTTCAATGGTTTATTAGATCTTTTTCAACCATGCCCCTTTCATTTTATCTTTGTGATTAATTTTAGTGGATAAAAGAATTTAATTGGGTTTTAACTCAATGATGTGCTTATTTATTAATTCAATACATTTTAAACATATGTTTCTCCACATAGGCCTCCAAGTCAGATTTAACACCTAAAAATTAAGTTATTGTGGCAGATATATTTTATGTATGAAAATATGTTACAAAAATGACTTTAGGCTTCAGTATACATTGTTTGTTCCCATAAAAACGGACAAAATCAACTTAGTTAATATTGTTATGGTTTTTAGACCTCTCCCAGACACGTTGGTGATTTAGTAAAACAGTTAAAAGTCTGAGTGAAGGTATTTTAGAACATACAGAGACAAGCAGCAGATCCTCATAGACGTTTGTCCACAAAATACACAAACAGAAAGATGGAATAGATAAGGAACAGACCACAGACAGATGGAGACAGGATGATCAGTGATGAGACTGTTCAAAAACGGCAGTCTCTCTATCTGGCCTCTGGAGGAGACAGCAGGTGATTAAAAAGCAAAATGGGGGGTTGTGGGATAGGGGCTTGGTATAAGGCATTAATGGGCTGTGGAGAATAGTCATGTGACCCACGAGGAATTTTTTTTTTTACTTTTGGGGTATGCAGTAAGTTTTCCATTTACTGCCCTCGTAAGGCAATTTCCAAATTAGAAATTTCAGAACTGATAACGAATGACACAGACATTTCAGTCACTTTTCATTAACGTTCTAGAAAATGCAGTCAAACAGCTGGCCTACAGTATATATTTTATTATGTAATACATTCTGATGATATTTATATCTATGAATTTGAAAAAGTAAATGAATATTGTACTTTAGTTCAGCAAGGATACATTAAATTGATCAACAAGTGACAGTCAAAATTTCTATTTCAAATGAAAGCTGTTCTTTTCAACTTCTATGCATCATGGAATCCTGTGTGCTTCCATAGAAATGATAAGCAGCACAACTTTTTTTCCCCAGCAAACTGGTAAAGTAGAATGATTTCTAAAGAATCGTGTGACACTGAAGATTAGAGTAATGCTGATAAATAGCAAATAGTGCATATTACAAAGACAAAACAAGCATGAGGTAACATTTATTTCATTTTGTTTTTGGTTGCATTATGTCTGGAAAAACCTTTCCATTACCATATTACCATCCATATTACTGGCAGTTACTCCTGAATGTATGTGATTTAAAATTGTCTTGTTAAAACCTGTACCTAAATGCCATGTGGCTAATTTCTGTCATAATAACCCTATAATCCTAACCCAAGTGGAGAGAAAGAAAGATTAATGGGGAAAAACCACCAAGCTGTGCTACAGTCTTGTTGGAAGCTGGTTTATGATGGGAATATGGCCAAGGCAGACTGATCTATTCAAGAAAAAGCAGAGGTCGAGAAGAGAAGAATTAGGAAGGGAGGGCGATTTGAGAGCTAATCAATATTGAGGCTCATCACAGAAAATGATGTTTTATATTCCGCCACTAACGCTCGGCTTGTTTTGTTCTCTCTGTGTGCTCTTTGGGTGGCTAAGTTTTCTCCTCTGCGTCTGGAGGATTCTCTGTAGTGGCATTTCTGATGCTATCATTGAGTTCCTGTCAGCCAAAGATCACATTAAATGGCCAGTTATCAAATTTATTTAAAAGAATGAGGGTGGAAGAGAAGAAAAGGAAGTTAACAGTGAAAAGAAGAACAAAGTGAGCAGGAAGGAAGAAAACTTATGCATTCTTTCCTATACTTTGCAATAGGTTGGTGACAACTATGTGTATTTCAGTCCAGTTAGTGGTAAAGGAATAGTTTACCCCAAGAGAACTTGTTTTTAACCTATATGACTTTTTTGGTCCATATAGTAGAAGGTAATGGGGTTTAATGTTGTTTTGGATCCAATTGACTTTCATTGTATGGGCATTCTTCAAAATATCTATTCAAAAACTGAAATATTAATTCTGTCATTATTTACTCACCCTTGTGTTGTTCGAATGTTCTCCTTTTTTAAATTTTCTGTATAAAACAGGATCTTCATTCATTATTCGTAGCATGCGCAGTCATGGACGCAAGTATGGTCCAATTATTCCTTTAATCAATGTGTCTGAGCTAAACCAACTAAACAAACTAAACTTTGATTTCAGATGGACTCGGTTCCAATGGAAAAAGCTTTAGTGTGAAAGCAGCCTTATTTTTGTCAAGTATTTGTAGTATGTTTACAGTGTGAACGTGCCTGTGTCTGTAAGGGAGGGATTGAGGGCGTATGTGTGCTGGTATGCTGCAGTGAAGTGTCCATCCAGCATTTAAATATTTAGGTCTATCTGTCAGCCTGGCTCAGGAAGGACTTGGCTTCAAGGCACATTTGCCGCAGAAAAAGAGAAGAGTGGAAGAGAAACAGAAAGGGAATATGAATAAATGGATAAGAACTGTGGGAAATAAGACAGAGATAAATGAGGATGAGATGAATACCGGGACTTAAGGTGTTAAAGATGTCAAAATCTGAGAATAACAATAAATAATAAAATTTTTTATAAATACAAGTGGGAAATACGCATTATACGTTGTCAGTATATTTATTTTTACAGCATTTACATTTACATTTTACAGCTCTCAATAGATTAAAATACTTATTTATGATTAATCGCATGATTGTCATGAAATAACTTGTGATTAATTGTAATGTAAATGTACATTTTAATGTGTCTTGAATTAATACTTTTCAAGTCTTTAATACTTTAATCAACATGGGCATGGACAAATATGTATGCTTTTTGCAAATATATATGTTGATTTTAAGTGAAACCATACTCAACACAGACCATGCAGACAACATATTTCAAAGAACTGGTTTATAGACTATTAGACACAAGAAAAAAGACCAATGAAATACTAGGGTCCCATTACTTTTCTTACTTTGCACTGAGCAATCTTGTACATAAGCCTGTTTACATTTTAACACGACAGGGCAGTTCACTTCTCAACAACGGGGGGTAAAATTTTTTGGAAGGGTTCCCTTAGTACAATTTGCTTTAGTACAATGGGGCTAAATATCACGTTATTGGGGTTGCTTTAATTGTGGACATGAAAACCAACCTGCAGTGTTAAAGTATCTCAATTCCGTGGGAAAACCACATTTGGAATAACTGTCTATGGCTGCATCTCCATTTACAGAATAGGCCATGGGTGAAATGGAAAATGTGCACTGCATTAATTGTGCATTAATAAAACTAGCCCAGTAATATGAATTTGCTTTCATGCTTTATTAACGTGTTAATTGTTGAGAGCCCTATATATATAAAATAAACTGTATATGTGTATGTATATACAATAATGCTCTCCCAGTTTAGCTAAAGTTGCACAAAAATAAATAAATAAAACAGAAAAAAGGAAAGTAAGACGAATGTCCATCTGTTCCATTCCCTTTCTGCTCTCAGGAACAAATATATTCCCACAGTCCTGCTGTGACTGAAAAGCAAATCAAATTTTAGGATGATGTAAGTTCATTATGTTTTTGTTTGTGGTTGCTATGGAAAAAGGAACTGAAACCCAACGTCAAGCCAAAGGGCCTATGATTATCTGGTTTGGCATTGAATTTGTCTGTGCAGTTTGGTTTCTTATATCTGGAATGTTAAAGTGACACTTTCAGTTCAGAAGTTCAGCCCTCCACTATTGTGAAAACCGTGGGTTATGACCCTCTCACTTGGTGATGCTCTCGACTGGAAATCACATCTGTTCTGTAAATAATATTTGACAAGACTTGTTGGAAATCAAAGCTTTGTTGTAAACAGCAGCAGATCTGTATGAGCTTGAAACTACGCCACATTTTCATTGACCTGAAAAGACAGGAAGACTCTAACGTTGTATTTACACCATTGTGCTGTTGTGTTCATTTGTCCCATGGTATCCAGCAGTTGGGGTACATTCTTTCTGTACATGTCTTTAGCTTCTAAAATAATCTATTTAATTTCAATACATATTTCAATTACAATACAGTTGCAGTTTACAATAAGGTTCAGTTAATTAACATTAGTTATACTACAGGGCTGTTGAATGCTTAAATCTGATTGGCTAATGAACGTTATAAGGTGTGCAATTTTTTTTCAGGGAACTGCACACAAAATGTAATTCCATGCAGCTCTTTGACCGCATCACAGTTCCATATCACTTTGCCTAATGGTTTGTTGCTGGATCTTAGAGCAGCAAATGACACTGGTCAAACAAATAAATATAATAATCAATGTGATAAAAATGACTGCTCATTTCCATGTTTTTACACAAAATGACGTTTTATGATGTATGGCAAGCACACACATCTCTACCGCTCTCTGCCTCAGAGATGCACACACATTAACATATGTGCTAATGTTGTTAGTGACGACTTTATCCTTAACATCAACTTAAAAACAACTTGACTTCTCTCAAGTGAGGTAACAACAGCACTGTTAGTGAAGAAAATGAACTTAAAGTTTCATTGTTTTAGGCGAACACAGACTCAGAGGTGATTCACATGCTCTCTCTCTCTCTCTCTCTCTCTCTTTCACACACACACACACACACACACACACACGGTCTCTCCCTCAGAGACACACACATTAACATATGCACTACAGTATGTTGTAAGTGCTGCTTTGATGACTTTATCCTTAACGTCAACTTAAAAACAACTGGCACTGTTGCACAAACTCTGAGGTAATTCATATGAGCTCTCTCTCTCTCTCTCTCTCTCTCTCTCTCTCTCACACACACACACACACACACACTCATGGCCCAGCTATTAGCTGCATTTGTCTGCTATCAACAGTTTAAGTGTCCGTTACTTGGTCTAAAATGATGTTTTGGAATTACAACAATGAAGGCATTGGATGAGATGCGGAAGAAATAATCCTACTCACAATAGCGTTTTAAGTACAAAACCTTGAAATATATAATCTGAACAATGTCTTGTTGTTTGGCAACCATAGTATAAGCAGAAAAATTTGACTCTGGGCCATGAATTAATAGAAAAATAATGCACAACCTCAGGTATGTCAATTATACCTGACTTAATGCATTAACTAACAATGAACAATACATTTGTTACAGTCTTTATTACTCATCATCATCATTGTTAGTTTACAAAAATACCACTGTTTATTGTTAGTTTGTTTGCTCATTTCTATTAAATAATATTCAGAAGTCAGCTTCAGTAATTAGATTTATGTCAGCCAATGAAGTTAATTAATTTGAACCTACTGTATGGACCCTTATGGTGAAGTGTTATCAATCAGAGATTTTGTTGAAGAATTTCCATGCAGCTCCTTAAAGGGGTCATATGGTGGTACATGCACTTTTTCAAGCTGTTTGGACTGAAATGTGTGTTGGGAGTGTGTGTACACAACCAGCCTACAGTGATAAGAATCCACATGTATTTTTATTCAATTAAAAGAAGAATAAGTTGCCCCTTCTGAAATCAAGCCATTCTCAAATGCATGTCGGTGTGGCGTCACACCGAGAGAGGCCGCTCCCACAATAGTTGATTGACAGCTGCGTGTCACACAGACTGAACTGGTGTCTTACCTCAGACCCGCCCTGAGTGACCCGTCATCAGACCAAGATGCAGAGACAAGAGATTGAGGTGTTTTGTTGTTGAATGTATTAATGAACACAGCAGCAGTCATTTACCCCCGACATCTGAGTGACTGAAGGCGCAGAAGATTAGCGTTACGTTTGGTTCTGAAGGAAAACGCGCCGTTGATCAACCGGTCTGCGTTTATGTTCACGCGAATCATTCATGATCCAGCCTCACCTACAGAAGCAGTGAGTATAATGTCTTTTAATGAATCTTTGCAAATCGCCTTTCCTAATAATGTGCTAATTTGCAAGTTTCACTCTGAATACGGCTAAACAAAGATCCTCCGAGAGCGCCTCTGAAAAGAGGGCGGGGTCAGCAGAGCTAGTGAAGATTAAAAGGGTAAATACACAGAACAGAGTGATTTCTAAAGAGCTGTTTTTGACAGGGTAAAATGAGCGTTTTTACACTATCCTTGAGAAATTGTAAAGCAATCTATATTACAAACTTTCCATTAAGATCCTAAAGAATCATATTTGCTTGTGGAAAACCTCTTTAAGTCCCTAAACATGCTGTAAGTATATAATGCTGAAAATCTCATATGCCGGAGAACAGCTTTGCAGCTAGGCTTTAATTCAAAAGCATTATGGAGTCTGAGTGATGAACTAACCTTGGCCTGTCTTGCTTGAAGCGAGGATCAGAGAGGCCTGTGCTTAGCTGAGGGGTGGCATTAGCGTGAAGCCTAGTTGATGGTTTGGTGTAGATCATCCGTCAATGAAGCTAGAGGTAATAAATGTTATTCGATAAGATATTAGACACAAGCTAAAGGCTAATAATCTGTTGTAGTCAAAGAAAGTTGTTTAAACCTGACTCCATTATACGTAAATCACATGCTGTTGGAGACCTTAACTACTATTTACTTTCAATTTAAATTAATCATTTGATACAATGCACGTATTGCATATACATGCTTTTAATTGCAAATTTAATTAGAATTACGCTGTTGACCTACCCTTACCTCCAAACCTGTCCCTAACCTTTACCCATTTCCCATCCCAATAGCAGAAGTGTTTTGCAATACAATATGAATGCAATAAATATGAACTTATTTAACCCAGTGACCATCTGACCGTGCCCTCGAAAATGGGAGAGCTTTTTGATTGCCACCTTCTGGGAGTCAGAGTGCAAGAACTCCTTCTGAAAACTAGCATATGGAAGTGGGAATTATTTTTAAGGAGTCTTTTTCCATGGCAGTGTTTTCATAATGATATTTCAGATGTCATTCCTGTTTAAGTTGGTAGTTCTTGGCCAGAATAAGCAGGTCAGATTTTTTTTGGCATTCAGGCATGAAAACGTATTTAAACCACACAAACATGGGGAAGGGATGATGTAATGAATACTATGTACGGTTTGGAAAGGATGCACCCGGTGTTTACCTTTCTAGCTGATGTAGCCTATGTAATTTGACTGTATTTTTGCCCCTATAAGTATGGAAAAATAGGCTAAGTGCAGGCTCATTTTTTTTCCCTCAGCCTCTCTAACATTAAGTCTTGGAATTATTCAGTGGAGGGAGGGTTGCTTAATTTTTCAAGCGCATCCCGAACCGAGCGCCTGCACAGTTCCACTGACCATTAACATCAGCTGCCTTGTCACACTCCTCCATCCTTTCCCTGTTCATGTCTTCTCTATCTCACCGATTTCCATTTCAAGCACCCTTAAATTGCTCACTTTAGATTTTAGCTTCTTACTCGCTGCAAACCACGGTATTGTCTTACTATTGAGCTAAAACTGGACATCGAATCTTTGCGAACATTACAAAAGATGATGAGTGATGTTCAAAAGCGCTTCTATCATTCCTTCTAATGCCTCGTCTCCCTCTCCTAGACTAAAAGAGCTACTTTCACAACTGATCTTATCTGAGCTCGCTCAGATTTACAGCTTGCACACTACATCTTCACACTAGCCTTAAGGGACAGGGTCAAACTCTGTACAACTGATCCCCTTATCTAATCTCTCACTGCTGAGACAGACAGAGAAAGAGAGAATCACAGTGACTGAAGGTGTTGGGTGCTGGAGGTTGTAGAGACAGGTGGCCTCAGTGCTCAATTATATGTGTTACACTCTTCCAATGTGCTTTTTCAATTTATATGTGTTTGCTTTGGTATATTCCTCCACAGACAGAGACTGACCAGATTTTTTTTTTTAGATCTGTGGGGTTTGAGGAATTTATTTATTTTTTATAGGAGGTCCTATATGATAGCATATGTGTTGCTAAATTCAATTTGAAACGTAATATGCAAAATGGCAAAAATGGAAAAACAGCATTAAAATTATGATTTTGCTGCAGTTTTTGTTTGGACATGTTTATATCTAATTTGGGTAATACTTTTTTATTTTAATATTGCAAATGACAAAGCATCAGAAATGTGAAACTAGTGTAGAAAAAGGCAAATTTAAATTATATAATTGAAATTTCATTTTGCACTAAATGTTGCACATATGTGTTTGGAAAACATACATTTAAATACAGAGACGCATTGCCATTTTGCATATTACTTTTCAGATTTAATTTTGTGACACATACATGTATGCTTCCACATCCTAAATTAGAATAACTAAAAATCATCTTAAGTGCACTAAACATGAAGTTATTTCACATTGAACAATGACAAAATGTCATGTCACATTTATTATAATGACTACCAGTGGTATTTATTTAAATGAAATGATTAATTTCATAATTTGCAGTTTAATTTCAATTAATGGCTTTAAAATATAATGTTAACTTCGTATAGTTACCATCTTTTTCCTTATGGTTATCACTGATTTTGGCTTGATATCACTTTTGAATTAGACAAATTGAATATAATTTTACCACAAAATATTGTTTGCAGTACAGTGTGTTTGAGCTGTGTCTGTATGATCTGCAATGTCCGGTTTGCTTTGGGTTCCCGCAGGCCAGATTCTGCAGCAGATGCCTAAATAGAGTCTGTGTAACTACAGATAATTAAAGCTGCATTATTGATAGATCACTGAATTATTCAGTACTAATAATAAAATATAGTCCAATGATAAGCATGGTGTTAAAGGTTTAGAGCCCTTATGATGAAAAAAGCCTTGCTAGATTGTTGTTCACCATATTGCGTTTAATTGTCTATCTGTTGTTTTCTGTCCAACTCCAAATGCTTTTTTCTAAATCTCGAACCATAACTGTGACACCACTTACTGGTATGTAAAAATTGCGAATTGATTAGCAATATATTTGCGGTACTTTTAGTCCATACTGTATAACGTGTAAAAGCATAAACCACATTGAAGCTTATTTTGGACAAGAACTACCTACTAGTGGTGGACATGTAAAGCGACCACAAGTTCTACAGACAACCACAGATCATTTTCTTTCTAAAATAGATTGTGTTACAGTTATAGACTACAAGCACTGCTGTCTGTACAGAAAACACAATATAGCATATAATACAAGTAACATGTTCTTTCCAAAATAACTCCCAAAAGTCTTGTAAAGCTAGCCAATCAGATTACAACTCAGCAGATTGAAAAACTGCTTTCCAGTTTTTTGAGAAATATGCATCAGACGGTCAGCGAATGGACTGTGGGTGGTCTGTGGGCGTGCCGTCTGAGACTAGGTTGTTAATATTAACATGCTGTGCATTAATCTGTGCATTAACATCCCATTGCAGCAAATCATCAGTGCATATCATTTACTTATACCTCGAATGAGATCATCACACATTGTCAAGTTTATTTAGGATGAAATATTAAAAAACACAATCTGCACAAGTAAAAACAATTCACTGCCGATCTTCTTGCGCATTGTATTTCCTAACAGTGCTAAATGTGTGTGTAGTTTCTGTGTAAGTTGACCTTTATTACCTGTGTTATGGTGAGTTGGCTCATTAGAGCTGTGGGAAGCAGCAGGTATCTTGTTCAGCTGGGTAATGAGGAAGCTTCTCTGTCCTGTGGCCCACATCTACAGATCAAATCTCCATTACGGACCCCTTATTCAGCCTCCCACCAAACTGTTGTCACTGATTCACTGCAAACTCATTGCGTTAGTTTGCTTTAAGTGTGTCGATACATTTCATCCATCCATCAGTCCATTTATTTATTTATCGTGCTTCTCAGATTCCATATATTACTACAGTAGCATTCCAAATATTTTCACAAGAAGTCTTTTAAGTTCTTCAAAGCTGCAAAAAACGGTAAAAACTGTAATATTTTACGGCTATTTTTGTGCTGCGAGTTTTAATAAACTTAATGCATCCTTGCTCAGTTTTATTAATGTCTTATTTTATCTGGGACCTCATTAAGTCAGTCAGGACTTTAAGGCTCTCTCCATCCACCCACCCACCCATTCATCCATCCTCCCACCCACCCATCCATCCATCCATCCATCCATCCATTTCTTACATTTTGTCCTTTGTTTTCAGTCTTAATAGCATATTCAGAATAATTTTTTTTGTATACATGCCTTGGATTCCAGAAGTAATATAAAATCGCTCTAGAGAGGAATGGTAGGACTGATCTAATGCACCATGCTGCATGTTGTTTTTGCTAAAGTACTTTTAAAGCAACTGAGCCAAAGTCAAGTAGAATTGGAAACAAAACTAAACAGAGTGAAGAGGGATTTTGAAAACCTAGACAGCATTTGACATCAGAGGATCAAGCTCTCTTTGGTGTAATAGCAGGCACCTGAATCCACATGGATGAAGTAGATGTTACCCTTTACCCAGTTTTGCTTTCAACAGTTGTGGCACATTTTTTCTGCCTGACAACCAGCTAATTTATTCGTTTAATATTATCACTTTGATCTGTCTGCTTAGAAACTGCAAAAACTGAAAGGAAAGAAAGAAAAGAAGCTTCCCAGCATTCAAAGGTATATGGGGTGTGCTTCTCTTTTTGATCTGTTCACTTCGATTCTATAGTTTTTTGACAGACTTAAAAGAAAAAAAGGAAGGGAAGGAAAAATTTATTCTGTGTAGGACGAATATTTAACAAGTAAATATAAGTTGTGTGTGAATATGTTCACGGCTTCAGAACTAGGGGATATCTGGGCCAGCAGCAAAGCAAACAACGGCGTGAGGCAAAGATATTCAACATATCAAAACTTTACACTAAAAGTGCATTCTGTGAAATACAATTTAACAAACAGCAAATCCATAATTACACTTGATAAGTATAAAAAATATACCATTGATCATAGCATAGTGTATACTTTTATAGGAAAACAGATGCATATAAGTTTATATGAGGATACATAGAGATTCTTTGATACATTTCTACTGATAATCATAGTTTACAATGAAAGAGTATTTAAAATGCACCCATTATCAAGATACCAGGAAGTCTAGACGAGATTTCACAAGGAAAATACTAGAGATGCAAGGATACTGACTGGCAATGGCTGTGTGTAGTATATACGGCTCAATGTGAAATCACGCACCTTATGGTATATACCGCTGATTACATGACCGGCTTTACTGACAAAGCGTGCAAACATAACGGCCGATCAGTATCAGTGCATCCCTTGAAAATACTTTAGATTTCATTGCACTCTAAATATTAATGTGCTATAGTACTTTTCTTGTATTATATTAAACTCATGTACACTCTGAAACAACGCACAAAATGGTGACCGAACCGAAAATACAACAAACACAGAAACATAATTCTTAAAACATAATAAATGGCATGGAGGCAATATTTCAGTCTGATAAAACATTTTTCTGACCTCAATGAACATAAGCCATGTACTGTATGAAACAAGATTTAACTTACTCTGTTTCTTTTATAATCCTCAGTGAATTAAAACACCTTTTTAGATACATTTGCAGACTGACGGCTCCTCAGCTCTCATGGTTGCATACTTCAATAGCTCAGAAATATATAATCTGAGGATTGTTTGCTTATACTGTGTCATAAATATGTTTTACTTATACTGTGTCACAGAACAGTAGCTTCTTAAAAGTAGTTTAAAATCCATGAAAATTTTCCGTTGGAGAAAATGTTTTTTTCTAGGGTCAAAAGGCAGATAATATGCATCTTCACGCTAAGAAATTATGGTTCACAGAAAGGTTATTTGGGGAAAGGATACTTCCTTGGCATTGGCCTTTATTTTTAGAGTGTATTTATATTTGAATGCAGCAAACGTTTGTAAAATGCTACTGGAATGCCAACTATAACGTTGCTGTTATTTTTAATCATGTGTTATGTAATGATTACTAATTGATCCACTGACAGCTTTTGCCAATTGCTGTGAATTCTTGGCTTGTTTAACAGAAATCAGTTATTCCACCTTGTTGTCAATTCTGAAATCAATCAGTCTTGAGTCACACTGTGCGTTATGAGGTATAAATAAGTGTTAATTTTTCTGCACATCATTGCATCAAATGAACAACTGTGCTGTAGATATCCTATTTAGCATATCCTTTCCCCCCCTTCCGTTTCAAACAACAAAACGTGAAGAAATGTTTTCAAAAATTGTCCATGAAATAACTACATTTTTTCACAGAATAAAGAAATGGATATGTATGTTTGGAACGACATGTGGGATGATTTTCATTCTTGTTGAATCATCTCTTCGTATGTCCAGCCCTTGCAAAGTTTCTCCTTAGGGTATTTTAAAGGAGTAGGTCAGATGCCTATTTTGCTAGCCATATTTATGTATGCCATCAGTGCACTTATTAAAGAGAAATAGCCTGTCTTAAGCCGGCACTGCAGGGGTTAATTTGGCTTTGAGCCTGGAAGGGAGAAGGAGAGACAGAGGGATTGCCTGATAATGAACCAGCAGGAGGAGGCATGACTGACCATAATATTGGGGTGATTATGAGACCCCGGCAGGGCGTGATATACAAAATGTCGTGTTGTACAATGAGCTAACTGCTTGTGACTTTTGAGTTAAACGCCTATTAAATAGATGGAAAAATTATGTGTTTTCATGTCAGGTCAGTGTTTGGTTCAGGAGGATTCTTATGGCAGCTGGGTGAAAAGGGTGTGGTGGTGTGATTTGATGCATTCGATGCAAATGTTCTGTTTTGATTGACAGGTAAGTGTTTGTGTGTATTTGTATGCCACATAGTGGCTGATCTTGCGTTCATCCTTTGATTTTTCCTCCTGTTCTAGGGTGGGGCGCAGTGTCTGTGTGTGAGCTAGGTATGCATCTCAACAGGTCCTATAAAACTCTCTGATTGGTCCGTTGGGCGCCCTGGGAGATGCAGTCCTTTGTGCCATATTGGCTGACAAGCTGAAGCTGTCACTGCGCGAGAAGGTGGAGGGCGGGACAATGTCTTCCACTGTTGCTAGGTTACAGGTATACCTAATAGTCGAGATAGAAATAGAGATGGAGATAGGAAGATAACAGGAAAGAGAAGTGCGAAACGGAGCGATTGGCATTTCTGAAACTTTCACCTAGTTAGCGGCGGCTTTGCACGCTCTCGCGGCCAAAACGGTTGGGTAGTGTAAACTTTTACCATCATTCAAAACTCCAGTGTGCAATTATGTGATGATTAATGCCATTAGCTATCATTTCAACAAGGTCTGAGTGCAGACAGTATTATTTGTCATTTTTGAACACAGGCGCTTTACAAATCCCCATTGTGTCACTTATTAATTAAATATTGGCTGGAGGTTGTTCTGTGACCTGAACACAATCTGCTTGTACAAGAATTAGCGAGTGCTTAAACATTTATCACGGCAATGTATAAATATAGCCACCGCCAAGCTTTTCGTTCCTCTCTTCTCATAGATTACTGCTCCGAACCAGTCTGTCTGGCCTAATTGAGGTAATCTATCACCATCCCCCATTCTGAAGTGAAGAGGAAGTGATGAATAGCCAGCGTACCATGCTCATGTTTCGTTGAAAATAACACGGACGACGAGTCAGGGCGGTAGCATCGGAAGTGTGGGACAGTGCCGTATCAGTAATCTGAATCGCTAACAAGAGTCCATTTTGAACTGCCAGGGCTGCCAACAAGTTGAGCTCCCCAACACACACCAATCAATACACTCCTGTCAGCCTTGGCAAGGGCTCTGCAGGAACATGCTGTTAGCGCTGCCCAAGAATTGCTACACAGTTATGACATGAAAAAATGGAAAAGAAGGAAAATGAGAATCTTATGCAGAGAAGAATGGTTCGATACAGTAATCTATAAAAGTGGTTCTCAACTTGTTTTGAAAGCACGGATTGGATGTCTAGAGGCAACTCAGCACTGAACCAGAATTATTTAACACACAAAAGTTAACAAATTATTGAACATTGAATTGAGTTGTATGTATATTTGCCTGTGTATCCTATATTTGTCTACTTATCTGCCGATACACATGCTGTATAGTACATATTATACTATATTGGTCAGAAAAAAATGTTAACTCTGTCTTTCATTGCTAAAACTAGTATTTTGTATAGTGAGTCTGATCTATTAAACATTAAAAGCTTTGTGTGCATCAAAACAGTTCCGTCTCTACAAATATTGGGTATTCTCTCTTCTCTTTATTCTTATTTTCCCCTTTTTCTGTTTTATGGTTATATTGCTGTCATCATGAGCGTATCATCAAGCAGTTCCATAGTCATATAATTATAAATATTGTACAGCTGAATAGCCAAGTTGACCTTTAGGAAAGAGATTTACATTTGTGCACAGGACTTGGCAATTAATCAATTATTTTTATTTTTTTATTATTATGTAGAAAGACCCCTTGAGTACAGCTGCCTTTAAAGCAGCCTGTTCTAGTGGTGTGACCCAACTGAAATGGGTGCAATTGAACATAATTGAATTAGAATGGTTTAGAAGCCAGAGAGGCCGGATCCCAGGCAACCAAGTGCAGAAAATCTGATAATAATGTTGCCTGCTAATTAGCTAGTTTCATTTACGATCTGTGACTACGGTGTTAGCAGAATTATACAACATATATCATGCAAATGAATCATTTAAAGTCAGTGTAGAAACTACTTCCGTAATTTGATGTGCTTCAGAATGAAAAAATGTAGGACCGGACATCTTCTACTAATTGGATTGCGACGTTCAGTGGATGTTCAGTAGTGTTTTGACTGTTTGGTTAACATTGTTTAATATTCTACTTTATGTGGTCCAAGTGATGTCAGCATTAAAGGGAAGTTATTATTTTGATCCCAGAGACTAGTATAACATGCATAAATGAATCATTTGCAATGGAATCAGAAACATAATTTGAGAACATAAGTGGTCAGTTTTGATTTCATTTGGACCTGTGAGTACAAAATGACTCATATTTCTTGCTCTGTATGAATGAGCTAAAGAGAACTGCGAAGAATGATTACTTTCTTTCAAAAGAATCATTTCTTACTTTTCAATACTTTTGCCCTTGATTCTCTCAGTGGAAATGTGACATTCATAGCATTTCTCTGCTCACTGTTTGCCTGGATCCCCCTCCAGCACCCTCTCAAACTCTCAAAACATCCACCCCATTCTCTTCTTCTCCCTCGCTGTCATTTGCTCTCACGCTCACTCTTTTCTCTCTCTCACACCCCCTAGTCATTCACTTTTTGTCACCCCCTCGTACAGCTAGGCCCTGATATGACACCAATTACTTCATACTGGAGCACAAAGCTCAACCTACTCTTTTTCTCTATACACTGACACTCGCACATACACATTATGTGCCTGTTCCTATCATATTTGTCTTATTCTTATGCAATTTTGAGACTTTTTTTTCCTTCCACAGTTCAGAATTATGAGACGTAAACTATAAATTGTGAAATAAAAAGTTACAATTACAATTTTTTTTGTATAGTGAAATTACAGGAGCGCTTTGGTTATTTGGTCTGCCTAAACCCTGTCACTTTTTTGCAGTCAACTTAGTTTTTGCTTCCAATCAATCAACAAATCTTGGTTAGAACCAAGTCCCCACCCTGTATTTTTTGTTTACTAACACGTTTCAATGTGAGATTGTCACAATACGTAAGGAAAGATTGGTCTTTTTCTTTGATTTTTAACTTTGAGCAAGGGAAAGGTGCGTTCATTTTTGTATTTTTTTCTGTCCATCACAGTGGATTATGAGAAAAAATCCTGTCTACGTGTAACCGTGCGTTCACACCGCCGGCAGCGAGAGTGTCAAAGTGGCAAGCAGCGGCGCGTCTAGGATTGGGGAGAGTGTCAAGAAAAGTTGAAAATAAGTCAACTTTATGGTAATGAGCTATGACTTGGTTCGGGGGCAACCAATCAAAATGTAGAAGTCCACCGCTTTAGCAGATTCCAGATAACGCAGTCCTGTAAACTTTGGACTACAATTACTGTAGTTATTAGGACCCCAATTGCTCCAACTTCATCCTCTGTCATGATATAAATTTAATAAGAACGTGCACAATACTATGTATAGGCAACATTTTCCCGCTAAAATGCATGTTTGTCAATGGGAATGCAATTGATTTGCTCAAAACAACACTGATTTGACCAATTGCATTACGTTAATGTTACACTTCATCAACACTTCAAAAACTACAAAAAAGTTCTTTCCATCGATCAATTCCTTACTTTTACATTCAATATATTTCATGAGGTTAACTTATGGTAGTCTGCACAAGATACCAAAGTTTGTTTGATTTGCGGCCCCTTTAAATACAAGACAAGCATTCAATCTACGTCAGAGCATCCAATAAATCTCTGTACAGCTTCGTTGGCAGGGCGGCCAGGGCGAATTTTGACGGTCTCGCCGGCGGCGGTGTGAACGCACAGGAAGATGCACGTGTGTTGCTTTAATTAAAATACAGTACCTAGGCAGCTCACTAAGCTTTGGAAGAATTCCAATGTGTCATATTGTTCTCATCTAGTATCATTTTCATTTGATTAGGATAGATTTGTTCTCAAATCAACATTAATAAGACCAGGGACAGTACAAACCCCTAGCCGTGATGTGGGTGTGAGGTGTGTGGTTGACTGAAGAGTAGCTGAGCTACAGCTGAGCTTCAACTCAGCGAGAATCAGTCCCAGAGGAACAACCACAAGTTCAGTGTGTGTGGAGTCTTAATAGGCTAAAGGGGGTATAGGGAGGTAACGTCATCTGAGCGGTTTATACAAAAACTTTTAAATGCTACTGAAGCCCACACAAACCTTGATGAAAACATGCATGCAGTGCTGCCGGAACAATGAGGGAGCTGGCATTTGACTCAACACTTCTCAGACTGCTGGAGTGATGCAATTTCTGATTAGCTTTGGGTTGTACTTTATTTTCTGCAAGTAATTCTGAACATGTTGGCACTGTAGTCTAGTGTGTAATGCTTTTTTTTTACAATGTTGAGCCATGGTACTAATACAAATGTTTGAGTCAATGTCTCTGTCAATGTCTCTGTCAATTTTTGTGCTTCATTGTTTAGTCACTTTACAACTGGTGAAGCATGGTGGATAATCAGGCTCTACCTTTTTCGAAAAAGAAAGTTCATATAAATATATAATAACAAATTCTTGTAGCAATGGCTGTCATATCCTGTCCAAAGCTATGGCATAAGTGGGTAGACTTTGTACTATGAAATTTTGTTAAATAAATAAAAAAAACCCAACTACTACAAAACTACAAAAACTATATTTTTTAAATAAATTAATACTTTTTTAAGCAAGTATACCTTATTTTCAATAAATGCTGTTATTTTTATCTTTCTATTCATTAAAGAACACATAATCACAGTTTATTAAAATGATTAAAAAGCACAACCTTTTTTAATTGTAATAAGACATTGTGTCTTGAGAACCAAATTCATATTCATTGATAAAACATTACAAAAAACAGCTAATTAATTGAAGTTAATGTCTGACAATTCAATCATCACTTGAATAAATAACATATTTTATACTTTTTTTTTTTTCCTAAAGGCAGCTTTGGTGAGCATGAGAGAACTCTTCCAGAACCATTAAATATTCTTACCAACCCCAAACTTTTGAACAGTTGCGTATTTCTTTAAATTTTCACACATATCCCTTTGACATATATTCCAGTGACATGGCCTGGACCATTTTTTCCTCTTCTGAATTCTTGATGACACTTTCCTGAGTGTCATTTTACCCAGCTCTCATTCTGACTGTCCTTCCCTTACCTTTGTTCTCTTTTCTCATAATCTCAGTGTCTCACGCATATACATCTCTGTCAGCACCTTCTGAGCCTGTCGAAAAGTTCTCCAGCCTTGACGAAACTGTCAGTCGGTTATGCACAGTCTCCCTTTTGCTTTCTTTTACACTCTCACCTTTCAAAGCCCACTGAACTCATCCGAGGGACACAGCCTCTTATGCCGCAAGAAGAATTGCCTCTTGTAGCTGAAGTTCCTGCTCAACGCCAAGGGGCAGAACTGTTTGTGTGTGTTTCTATGTATGTGTTTAGCCACTTGAATCATTAATCTAAGCAGATCATTCAACTATGTGCAATGGAAGCTTTCAGGGGGGATTTATTTTTGTACTTATTTTGAATATATTTATGTACACACAGCCAGAGTTAAAGCACAGGCCTGTCTGCATGGCTTTTAAAGGCAACAAAAGCAGAAGTAACTCACTCTGCAACTCTTTGGCATACACAGTGGAATGTGTATTCATTTTCATATGTAATTTGGTGTGAGGGCACTGATCTGAGGACAGTGTATCCCTCAGTGAACACTCAGTGTAATGAGAGGGATGCTGGGATATGCACGAGGTTGCATCACTAAGTCTCTTACGGTGTAAATCGGCCTGACATCTGCCATCCCTTGTGGGAATTTATGAGTTTGTGTGAATAAAAAAAGACTCTGTGAGTGTGTGTTTGCGTTGACAAAACTAGGGCAGACGTGTAAAGAGACACAGACACACACGTTCACTTACTAACCTTAAGACAGATATAGAGCAGACACACTCTCACATTGTTACAGCTTCCTGAATTCACGTGATCAGTTACTTAAGGACAGCAGCTAGAAAGACCAGCTTATACCAGCATGGTCTTTCTGGTAAGGCTAGTTGACTTGCTGGTCAAGCTACTTAAGAAGACTGCTGAGGACACCAGCATCACATCCTGAGGCATCCACAAAACACAATATATATGGGTCAAAGACGCTGAGATGTCTGCATCAAAATAAAAATTCAGGGATTTTATGTCCATAGAAAGTAATTTGAATATAAGTAAAGTGTCTATTTTTAAGGTGTCAAATATGTTTTTTGGAAAGATTAAAATGTCAACATTTGCTTGAAACACTGTAATTCAGTGTAACAAAAATATTGATGTAAAAATCCAAAAAAATGATTATTCTGACTTGTACATATTAAAATATATAAAAGAATAAGGAAGCATATTCAATTTTATTGTGTTTTAAATTACTACTTAGTAATTCATCTTTTAAAAATTCCTGCATATGTTGTTACATTAAATTACATTTTAGAGGGTTGATTGGAATTTTTATTTATTTATTGTCTTAGAAGGACTTTGGTCTGAAAATTCCCTCAAGAATTGAAAGCTGTTTTTCAAATTGCAGCTCATCTGTTATTTAACCTCATTGTTTTTTATTGTGTCTGAAAATCACGGTGCATCAGTCTGCACCTACTGAATTACTTTATTCCCCTGTGTGTGTGTGCGCACGTGTGTGTGTGTGTGTGTGTGAGAGAGAAAGACAGACAGAGAGAGACAAATAGATATTTATGCCCCACCTTACTCAGTCAGGGAGACACTCTCTCCTCCCTTGTTTTCAGAATGCACAAAGCATCGTTCTCTCACAGTAGATAATTACTGCAGTCATACAACTAACAGTATTCAAGCCTCTAAATTAATTTTTAGTCTTCCATAGTGCTTCCTTCTCTCCCCTTACGCTGTCACCACAAGGTCAGGGACGGTCTTAAATCAGATTGTCTCTGACAGGCTGAGAGAGATATGATAGAACAGGATTAGACCTTAAAGCTGAACACAACATTTTCCAATTGATTGCTATTGAATCCCAGGTCATGGTTTCTTAACAACATTTAGTATAAAGCCCTTTGTAAGCTCTTATAAAAGGCATGAGATGGGATTTAAGGCCTGGAATGATTTGTGGCATATTAAACCACAGGTACATTGTAAAAATAAGATTTTATTTGGATAGATTGGATAGGACATGTTCAGAGTAGTCCATCGAGGGGTTAAAGTTATTTGCAGCTTATGTGCACAGTGGTTTTTAGGAATTTATTTTACTTGCATTTTAACCATGGTAAATGCAAGGTCTCATGTGACTTATTGCTTTGTGATATTTAATTTTTGCCAGTTTTTCTGAGATGGCAGGGTAAAGGGTACAATGTCTAATCACTCTCATTTCTCCAGTGTTTTTCATTGTGATCCACAAAGTTGTCTTATCTAATGTGTCATAGTGATGCGCCACTAACTGGCAGCCTCCCCACTGCTCAAAATCACGGTTAGTCTTTATTTAGGTCCTGCTCACCTTGAAATCCATAGGCGGTGCCATGGAAACCATCGTGTTACATCTTTCAAAACGATTTACACCTTGTACAAATGCTAACTGCTTATTTCATTAAGGAGAAACAAGTTTCTATCAAATAAGGCATCAAGTGAGCAGCTGTTGTGCTGTAGACCACAGATATTCATTTAATAACAGTTTATGTCACAAAGCTAGTTTGTGTGCTTACTGCATCATGTACTATATTTGCACATATTGCTGAGGACATTTTTCACAGTAATAGATTTGGCGAAATAGACACATTTCACATTCTTACTGAGAATTGTCATACAGTTGAATGAATGCAGTGGCAAGAGTATAATATCTGCATTAGAGTAACATTAGAATCAGGTATTTAAGAAATAGTCTTGTTGTGAAAAACAAAAGGGAAAGACATATACACAGCAACATGCATGTAGTAACACCAAGGACAAAATATGGAAGAGGCCAATGGGGTAAGTGCCTCAGGGTCATCAAGGTCGAGGTCTAGAAAAGAATAGATTTCCACGAATCTTGCCTGATGTGAGTAAAAGGTCTTGGTATGTCATATGTACTATATATATATATAGTTATACAATTATATATTGACGCCTAATACATACTGTATGAGAGTTTGGAGTTCTGTGGGTGTGTTTGGTACCAATAGTAGTAGGGGATCAGTATTATTATTATCATTATTAAATAATTCATACGTTTAATGAGCAAGGACCCAATAAACTGATCAAAAATAGCAGACCTGTTTCAAATGAATGCTGTTCTTTTTAACTTTCTAATTCGAAAAAAAAAACAAAACTAAATGTATCACGGTTTCTATATAAATTTCAAGCACCACAAATTTTTTTTCCAGCATTAAAGAAATGTTATTTTAGCTCCAAATCAGAAACACTAGTTGTGACACTGAAGACTGGAGTAATGTCTGCTGAAAATTCAGCTTCACATCACAGGAATAAATTAAATTAGACAATATATTAAAATAGAAAACAGTTGTTTTAAATTGGAATAATAATTCACAATTTTCGATGTTGGTTTGATCAAATAAATGCAGACTAAACAGGCTTATTTCAAAAACATGACCCCTAACATGTGTATATATTATACAGTGTGCTGTACAAAAATAAATAATACAACACTTAATAAATAAATAAAACTATTTTTTGCGTTAATATGCTGTAAAAATGGCTGTAAACAACACAGCTGAACACTGGCCTTGTGGGGTGAGCATGAAGTTTTCTCATATCACAAGTCATAAACCAAGCTAAAAGGCTTGATTTTGGGTTTGACTGTCTTTGTCGTCTTGATTTCAGCTCTCTATCCATCCCGACAGACCTTTTTGGCTCTCTTCTAAATTGCTTTGCTCTCATCCACTGAACTTGAAGAAGTGAGCAAACAGGGAAGACCCAAGACGAGCAGCCATTTTAGCCTTTGCTCTGTTTTTTCCTGCCCGCTCTGTCTTTGTCTCCTAAATCCCATCTTGAAAGTGAACACACTGTTCTTTTGGCTCCAGCAGGCCTCTGATGTTTTATTCAGCATCTCCTCTGAGAGCTAAAGGGACAGCACAGACTTGTCCGGTCCCCTGTCCCTTCCTTGCTTCTCCCTTCAACAATCGATACGTCCGTGTCTCAGAGTCCCTCGCATCATCTTTCCTCTCTCGCAGAGCGCGCCGCACTTCCTCTGTTTGGTATTCCAGAGCAGGAGCCACAGTGTAGATCCATCAGCAAGACCTAGAGATGAAGGGAAGAACCGAGAAGAGACACACAATCGGAGACAGTACGCCTTCTCTCAGGAGTTTCTCAGAAATGCAGCTGAATTACAGACTCCGTTTCACAAAACTGGCATCTCTTTTGAACTCTTTTTGGTAGCCGGTTTGTATTCTGAACTTTGACAGGTTCTGTGAGCTGCACCACCTTTGTTTCTAAATAGTCAGATGTAAAGTTGATTTATAGCATAAGTAAATGAAACGCATAGGTAAATCACGGCCAGTCCATCCGTAGACCTTCACTATACCCGGTCGGCACAGAAGCCTCAGTCATAACTCACAGTGCTGACAGCGCTCAACCATAATTGTAAATATTGCCAGAGACTGTTATTTAAAACCGGCTAATTTTAGATATTATTAATGTTGTGTAAAGCTAAGAAAACTTTTTTTCTTTGGACATACAGTAGAATATGTTTGAGTTTAGATAAACTTTTAAAATACGTAACAAAAATATCTATATATTTGGATGCTTAAATACCCATTTATACAATGTGAGAATATTAAGCATGATATTATAAAGACAACAAAATGAATTGGATTGTTAATAATTAATTGAATTTTATACTGCAATTGTAGTAAAACCAAATCAAACTATTTAAATAATCTGTTATATTTGGATTAATTAAGATTTCAAGATGTCCTTGTTACAGTGTAATTATGCATTTAAGAAATTAGTAATATTAATTAACTACATGTACTTACTATATGCTAAGGGTTAGGATAATACATAATTACATAATTAATTATATTATAATAATAAATACTGTACATGTAACATATCGAACAAGGGCACCTTGAAATAAAGTGTTATATAAGTGTAATAAAACGTAATAAATGTAATGTAATGTAATAAAAAATTCTATAATAATAATAATATTTTTTACTATTATACATGTTGAATTAAATGCTTAAAAGTACATAAAACATTTTTTTTTTTTTTTTATAGAAAGTTCAAAACAACAGCATTTATTTAAAATACAAATCTTTAGTAGCATTAGAAATGTCTTTGTTATTGCTTTCTAATCAATAGGTATTTTCACAAAAATAGAATTTTTCTTGAACACCTAATCAGCATTTTTGAATGATTTCTGAAAGCTGAAGTAATTGATAATTGAGTTTTTATTTAGAACATTTAGAAGAACAATCATACAATTTTCATCAAAGGTGATGAAGTTTCAATACGTCTAGAGTTATCTCTCAGTCAATATTTTAACAGATCGGAAATATACTAATTTTAAAATATATGAACATAGAAATCAGTTATTTTTAATTGTTATAAAATTCCACAATATTATTGTACTATTTTTAGAATTAACATTTCTAAATATATCTTAAGTTTCATTTTAAATCCGAAATGACTCAACACGATGATACTCACATCACGTTTAATTCTATGCAGTAGCCACAAAAGTTCATGCCGCACTAAAATGATCAAG
Source organism: Enteromius paludinosus (assembly GCA_032361165.1). Classification (NCBI taxonomy): domain Eukaryota; kingdom Metazoa; phylum Chordata; class Actinopteri; order Cypriniformes; family Cyprinidae; genus Enteromius; species Enteromius paludinosus. The sequence continues at coordinate 9,193,405 of JAUMHQ010000071.1, forward strand.
TTATTCTCACTGCATGCTCACCACCAGATCATTCAGCCATTCCTGTCTAAGATGTCAACGTGAGAGGACAGACAATGACAGCGTGCATGTGGAGCATGCCTGGGGCATGAATTTATGCTTGTGTGTGTGTGTGTGTGATGTGAGATTTCCCTTATGGATGCTGCATAGATGCAGTCAGCAAGACTGGTAATTACCAGTTGTCTAAACAGACAGATGGAATTAAGGAGAGTGAAAGCAATTTTCCGAACGCTTGTTTTGGAGCAAGGAGCTGGAGAGCATAAGAGCGTGAGAGAGAGAGAGAAAGATTACCTGACACTTTGTTAGCACCTCCGCTTGACGTTTTTATCTTTCACTCTCTTGTCACTAGCATCAGGTGCTACTCTTTCACCCTCCTGACAGGATACATCTTGCCCTCTGGCCTTCCTCCTTCTACCTTCCACCTTTCCTTCCTCTTCTTTCCTTTTCCTCTCTCTATCTGTTTCTGCCTCCTCTTCTACCTCTCATCGAAGAGAAGGTCATCCAGGGTAGATGCCCTTCTGAGATGGCTTACATAACTCAGCCTGACATATGGATCTTTTAGCACATTTTTGCTCAGCAAACTCCAACTGTGCTCAGCTTGGGCGGAGAAGGCTCCCTCCTCAGTCTCCTTTCGGTGTGAATCATGTCAAGAAACCGTCATTTGCAGTGACCCGTGTAAAAGCTGCAGCTGACATGCACTTATCCTAAGCCACTGATGCTTGGGTGGTTTACGCACACGGTCCAATTAGCTATCAAGAGATTAAGACTTGTGTTGTCTGGCGGGAGGGAGAATTGTCGCACAGCAGCATCCGATTGCAGTGAGTAGAAGGGTAACTCTAGCCCAGACCAATAAATTAGAATGGACTGAATAATTATCATCAAGGCATCACACAAAGGTTATTAAACTTAATGCTATTTCAACAACTCATAAATAAAAAATTTTGTGTTTTATATCTAAAATGTCCCTAGTGAAAATGCCCTGCAGTTGTACTTTTAGTATAATCGACTGGTATACTTCAAGACTTCTAAATTGGAACAACTAATTTTTTTACTGTGAAGTATATTTGATTGTGCTAAAGTGGAACTATTGCAAGTACTGTATACTTTAGGTACACTATAAAAGTTTTAAATTTGAAGACTGATATTATTGAAAGATCATACAATTCTCATCAAAAGTGCCAATAAAACAGATTTTAGCCTTAATATTAAGAAAGTATATGACAAAAAAAGTTTCAGTAAAGCTTGGAATACACTAACGTTACATTATTTTACAGTCTGAACAAGTTGACGCTAGTCAGAGCCAGTCTACAGATTGAAGCCAACAGATCAGATTCTATAGAAAATGTATAGAATTTGGACGGGACTAGTTTTCTAAACTACGAGTGAGTTTTGTTTCTTATCACCTGACGTCCGCGATTTTCATGTAACGTTACCATTTCGGGCAGGCTATTATGTTTTTTATTTGTAGTAAACCCATGTTTAATTTTGATAATTAAAACATATGTAACCATGTGCAGAAATGAACGTGAGTAATCTTACCTAAAATCTTTTAAAAGTCGTGTAGTGTATTCCAGCCGTGAGTTATCTTTCAGTAAACATGTTAACAGATCTGAACTATACTTATTGTGAATTTTTTTTATTTTACATATATTGCTTTTAATAGATACATTTGATTTGTATTTTATAAAATATATTTTATTTTATTTTATAAAAATTCAAATGTTATTAAATGTCCTGCCCATCCTGCCATCTAAAATGTTAAAAATTAAATAAAAAAATATAGTGAATTGCTTTAAAGCTGATTGCCCATAGTTTTAAGGCATATGTTTATATAACTGAATAAACAAAAATATTGTTATTTGGAAAGAGTTCTGTAAGAATACTTTCATGCCTCTGATCACAGTTAATGCTATTTCCTTATCCTATAAGAAGTGCTGTGGAAAGTTACTTTTAAAAGTAACGCATTACAACATTGTGCTACTTACTTTTTATGGAAAGTTATGCATTTTTGATTTCTCAAAGACCTGACTAATCGATAATGAAATTTCTTCAAACTTGTTGTTCAAGATCAATTATTGATTTTATAAGCTACTGCAGGAAATTATTTTTGCACAGACTGCACATCATTTCTTAGCAATATGTTAATACTGTATGTTTGACACATTAAATAAGCACTGGGCAAGTTATTTATGAGTTAAAGTTGTCATATATCAATCAGAGCTGCTGCATTACACAGTATGTTAATATTAAAGAGGGAAAATGCCTGTATAAAATCTCAAAAATCTTATCAGACTGATGTTTTAACGATAGGTGGCTGTAAGTATCCTGAATCCATGACTACTTACCTGTAGAGTCACACGGCGGTCCACACCATGCCCATCTGCACTGGTACTCCAGCCATAAGCAGAGACAGACGATCTGTCTCCTCTGGGAATCATTGTGGCGTATCACTCTCTGGGGTGCTTCTGAAATTCAGTTTCTGTCTCATATGTGCCACAGCTGATTCAGAGCCACTCCTGTTATAAATGTCCTTGTGTTTAAGATGCAGCTGGTGTTAGAAGAACTGATCCTAAATCAGGTGTGGAAATAAAATTGAGATTTGACTGACTTAAGGTGGATATCGGTGGGAGTAATGGGTCTCGGCGCAGGTGAAACGGGGCCTAAGGGTACACTAAACCTTTTAGAGTCTGAAAGCTGGAAAGAGGATCTCAGTGCTATGTGTTAAAGTTTGCCCGGAGGAGGGTTCTGCATTGTGCAGGGGCCTGTATCAGGAATAAAGAGGTGCTAAAATGGAAATTGTGGTATAAAATAATTTAGAATCAAGATTGAACATACAGGAGAACAGAGTGGCCCAATGATTTCCTTGGTGTAGTTAATTTCCTTTTGACCATGAATTATCTTTAGCTTTTTCCTTGTTGAATTCTTTTACATGTTTATATACAGCATACACTACTTTTTATGCACAGCCCCAGCACTTTTTATGTACTTGTTTTTTTCGAGGAAGGAGTAAAATAGTGTAGATGAGCAATTAATTCAACCCAGCAAACACCTGGCTTGGGTCTTGTATTCTTTGTGCCATTTATAGTCCAAGATATCTGAAATTTTAGCTTGAAAAACGTTTTTGTTTATCCTGTAGAATGGCATAATCTTTGTATATACGTTGGCTAACTATTTAACTTTTTTTTCTTCTCACAGGCAGGGATGATCCGAACTGAGCAGGAGGAGTTTTTTATTGAGCCAGTGGAAACGGGACATCATGTGATTGAGCAAGAGGTAGAGGACGGGGGTCGTTCTCACATTGTGTACCGTTCCGCCGCCGTGAAGAAGCCACCTATTAGCTCACTAGCTGCAGACTTCCACTCCAAAGGTTAGTTCTGTTCAACAGCTGTTCAGCGTTTACTGTATGTTAACCTGCAAATTTTGCCTGTACGTACTAAACAATTCCTCTGCTTGTGTTATGTGGTTGTCCAACTGTTGTGCGGTCTAATATTTAAGCATTTCTTAAGCATTTGAGTTAAAATCAAACAGTTTCAAAGAGCGTAGTTGCACTGACATTTACTGTCAGTGTGGTTATATCTAATGGTTCATGTGGTGGACATGCATTGTTAACGAAAAGAGTCAAAGGAGGCCCCTGGTCAGTTTGGGTTTCACTGTTTGGATCATCGTCCACTGGCTGCCCAGTGTCCAAACATCATGCATTGCTCTCAATGAAGTGCCACGTTGAAGAAAAAGAGTGCTGTTTAATTGTAAGTCATGCAATTGAATAGGGATTTGGGTTGTGAAATTGTTATATATAAAAAAAGCCACTCAGTAACATTTATTTTATTGTTTAAACTGCTTTATCTTTAAATGGTTATATCTTCATGGTAGGTGAATAACAGAATCATTGTGATAAATAAAAAATAAAAACAATAACAATATAACTAGGTAATTATAATCAAATGATCAATTTCCAAATAACTCCCTCTTATGCTTTTATTGGTAAATTTAAGGTTTAGATGGCTTTTAAGCAGTTAAAAATGCTGTCAGCTGAATGCTTACAAGGGACATTTTGCAGCTCTGCCAAGCAGCTGTTGAGTTGTTGTTAGCATCATTTGGTCATGTACTTATTCAGGAGGTAGAAAATCAATTCAAAACCTTTCTTCAGTAGCTCTCTGCGTGAACAAGGCTCAGTCAATTTCAGCTGTATTTTTCTTCTTATAATGTGTTTATGGCAAGCAAAGGAGTGGCAGCCATATGGGAAAAATAACTGTTGCTCACGCAAATAAACAATTATGCAGTTATTAATTGGTTTTTCTTCCTAACAAACCATTTACAGTAGCGGCTCACTAAAACGTTAACAGATTTTCATTAATTAAAATGAAAATAACAAATACAGTAATTATCTGGTCATTATTTTATGGTTAATTATGAGGAAAAAATAAAAATAAATTATATATATATACATATATATTCCCCTAATAAATGCTGCTTCCATTAAATATTTGCATTACTTTATAATTTATCAGCATGTTTTTATATTCCAAGATTTTATAATGTAATGCTATTTTAGTAGTTTTTGGAAACTACTTAACATTAACATTAACAAAAACTAACAAAGAAAAATTATTCTAAGGCATTTATTTCATGTTTTTAAAAAAAAAATTAAAACCTAAATTTACTAATACTTTATTTTAAATTAAAAATGGTTCTATTAATGTTATTTAATAGACCTGAGCTAACATGGAGTGACAAAAAACAGTTGAATTTAACAAAAATGTATAAATACTGTAATAAATGTATTGCTCATAGTGAACGTTAATGCATTCAATATAGTTAACAAGTAGAACTTTATTGTAAAATATAAAAAAACAAACAAACAAAAAAAAGATTGTGTGCATGTTTTAATGACTGCTTGTTTTCACAACATTTTATATTACATTATTACATTTAATTCTTAATATGGAAACTTAAAACACTTTTTTCTACCATTATTGAGGTATCCTTTTAATTGTATATACATCAGTCACATTTTACATTGAAATGAACAAATCTGAAACTTGCTGTAGGAAGATGAATCATGTGTCTACAGTGGTCTACTTCCGGCAATTGACAGAAATCAGGGACATTTTGTGTGCCCAGTCATCAGAAGGTGATGATTTGATCTTAAACCTACTATACATTAAGACTCAGAGCCAGATTTACTTACAGCTCGCTCCAGCACAAACCATCTTTGGGCGTTAAAAAAGCAAACTATGAAAAGTATTTTTTTCCCTGACCTTACTGAATATGCAAGTTTCCCTTTTAAATGCAAAATTATATTAAAATGACTCATGAAGTGCAATCTTCTAACATTTGCACTTGTAAAATTACTGGTATTTGTGCCATTATTTATCACCTAAAAAATCAGGTGGTTATTTGTGCTGTTCTTAGTAGATTGCACTGGTCATAATGGTTTTTGTGCTAACACTAATTCACTCTGTTAAGTAAATCTAAAGCAATTTATAAAATTTGCCTCAATGAATGCTGTCCCATAAGAGTAAAAAAGAGCAAGAATGCTCTGTAATGCAACTAAAAGTTGGAGACTTCAGAATGAGAGCAACAGTGAAATAGTCAATTGCAAAAATCAAAAATCATCCAAAAACTCATAGTAGCCTACACCATCACTCTGATTTTATGATGTTCTTGGGACCAAAACGTGTCATTTCACTTTTAATGTCCAATTGATCACCTAAAGGTCAATCAATCTTAGAGGCATTGACACAACAGTGCCCAGGTATGAGATGCATCATAACTTTCAGTCGTAGCTGCATTGTGTAGCTGTGCATTGAACGGGTCCTGGAGTGTACGGTGAATATGGGGGATTATGAGGGTCTATTCTGAGCACTCGCTCCTGACACCAGAGCTGCCAATAATAAAGGAATAAAAGCAGCTGTGGAGAGGAAAAATGAGTTTTCGTAAGAGTGCGTCACAGAAGGATCTGGAAGGAGATGGATCTTAGCAAAGTGTAGACTGGTGTTAATGCTTTGTCACTGACACCTGCTTCTCAGCTGGTTCCACTTCTGGAGTGTTATGGTTTGTGTGTGTGTGTCTGTTTGCATGCTTATCTTTCTTTGTAACACCTTTATGTGATAATATTAGCTATACTGAGCTACGCATACTGTTGTATGCATACTGTTATATGCATTTAATACATGAATCTCTGCACACATGCACAAAGCAGACTCTCTGTTGCTTGGTGAGCTGAAGTATGCTCCTATGAAGCGCTAGGGTGAGTCTGGATGGCGTGGGAAGCGACACTTGGGAGGTGGTCGTGCTGCACTCTGCTGTGAAAAGCAGAGTTTTTCATGGCCAGACGGTCATGTGACGCAAAGACAACATAACTGAGTTGTGTTCCTGCTATGCTGCATTTCACCTTCCCAGATTCCAAACTAAGTGCAACAGCACTGTCCATTAAAAACATTAGTTTAATGGTTGTTTTTGAGGTGAACACGGTGGTCTGACTATTTCTTACAATTTAATGTGTACCATAGTTTAATTTGTACTGATGTTTTGTTAATCATTTGAAGTAACTAAATAATATTTTTAGTATAGAGACCAGATCTGACTATTAACTAGTTGCTTATAAACATATTGGCTGTTTATTAGTGTAACGTAAGAGACGGGTGAGTGGATCCATTCGCAGTTACTTTATTCAAGGCCGACAGGCAGGGTCAGAAACAAGTCAGAGCAATGCAGACAATCCAGAATAATAAACGGTACCAGGCAGATGTCGGGGCAGGCGGCAAAAAGTCAGTGAGTATAAACAGACAGGCAGAGTCGGGGGTAGGCAGCACCAATCGATAATCAGAGAAAACAGTTAGTTACTGTATAAAGCACACATTTTACAATCCTAATCTTACCTACAACCTTAAATTAACAACTACCTTCTAATTTTAATAACAGCAAATTCAGAGCAAATTCATTGTCAACGTGAAATAAAGTGCGACTGGCTTCAATTAAATGAAACAACAGCCACAGCCAGTAGAGCAACACTGTGAATATTGAGATTGTGTTTTAAATAGGAATGCTTTAGAGTTTGTCTAGATGGTAAAAGATTTCAGATTTTTAAACAGTGTATTGTTATGGATTATTTATTTATTAATTTTTTTACTTAAGACTATTTTCAATATTCATACATATATTGGTAACACATCAGAATAGGGGGCCAGAATAATGCATTATTTAAGCATTAATTAATGGTTAATTTGTTTACAATTAAGAGGTGGTTGAGCAAAAACACACTAGTAAATAATGATTAACATTTCAAGGGCCCGAATTATGCATTAGTTAAGCACAAATAAACTAGTAGTTTATAATTAACAATTATGCATCAGTTAAGCATGAACACATATATAACTAATGATTATCTGCACATATAGTAAGGGCATGTTATCCATTATTTACAATTCATTAGTCATTTTAAAGACTATAAACAAAAAAAACTATAAATACATTTATGCTATAAACAAAAATAAGCTAGTAATTAATAATTAACTGAGCATACAATAACCACATTTTATCCATTATTAACAACTTATTAAGACACACACACACACACATACATATATGTCAAGCTGGCTTATGTGCAATCAGCACACAAGGCACAGATCTTGAAGGTGAATGAGTTTAATGATCAAAGCAAGACGGGATACACCTCAAACATGCAGGTTGACACTTGAGGATCCACAACACAGACTAAAACACTGACACTATAAATACAAACACTGACGAGGCTTGAACTAAGGGGCACCCTGGAGGCCGTACGGGGCAGAGTCACTGGTCGCCTCCAGGGTGGATCAGTAGCCTTGGCGGGCCATAGCAGATCATGGGCCTTGGGAGGCCATGGCGGATCAGGAGCCAGCTGTGGTGACTCGAGGGCTGCCTGCGGCTGTGGTGACTTGTGGGCTGCCTGCGGCCGTGGTGACTCGCGGGCTGCCTGTGGCCATGGTGACATAAGGGCAGCCTTCGGCTGCTGAGGGACCACCCCCAAAATTTCCTTGGGGAGGCTTCCCTCTTCACTGGGCTGTGGCTCTTGCAGCATGCACTCAGGAGGGTGTCTTGCAGCGCAGACTCTGTAGGGCGCTCTTGCAATGCAGACTTTGGAGGGCGCTCTTGTAATGCAGACTCTGGAATCAAGATCAGCATTCCTGGCTGAAACTCAGGAACAGGGATCGAGATCAGCACTCCCGACTGAAACTCTGGAACAGGGATCGAGATCGGCACTCCCGGCCATAAAGTAGGGGCCGGAATCGGGATCGGTGCTCCCGGCCATGATCTGGGGACTGGAATCAGTATCGGCACTTCCGGCCGGAATCTAGGGGCCAGAATCGGGATCGGCTCTCCCGGCCGTAATTCAGGGACTGGAATCGGGAACGGCTCTCCCGGCCGTAAACTATGAACTGGATTCGGGAACGGCTCTCCCGGACGTAATTCAGTGACTGAAATCGGGAACGGCTCTTCTTGCCGTAAACTAAGAACTGGATTCTGGATCTGTTCTACCGGCTGCGACTCAGGAACTTGTTTTGGGATCGGCTCTACTGGCCACAACTCAGGAACTGGATCTGGGATCGGCTCTACTGGCTGCGACCCAGGAACTGGAATAGGGATCGGCTCCACTGGCTGAGACTCTGGAACTGGAATCGCCTCTACTGGCCGCGACTCAGGAACTGGATCTTGGATCAGCTCTACTGGCTGTGACTCAGGAACTGGATCTGGGATCGGCTCCACTGGCTGAGACTTTGGGATTGGCTCTACTGGCCGTGACTCAGGTACTGGATTCGGGATCAGCTCTCCAGGCTGTACACTAGGGACTGGAATCGGGATCGGCACCCTTGGCTGGGACTCTGGAACTGGATCGGGAAATTGGTCATGAGGCCCAGAAAGAGGATTGAGCCCTTTGAGGAGGCGGTGGAGGATTTCCTCCGGGGTGATCATTCTCCTCAGTCTGTTATGGTGGATCCTTCTGTCATGCTGGCTTCAGTGCAATCAGCACACAAGGCACAGATCTTGAAGGTGAATTAGTGTAATGATCAAAGCAAGACGGGATACACTTCAAATATGCGGGTTGACACTTGAGGATCCACTACACAGACTAAAACACTGACACTATAAATACAAACACTGACGAGGCTTGAACTAAACACACATGGGGATCACAGCTGGGGACTAATCAACACAATCAACGAAACTAGGACAGGAAAGACCAAATAAGGAGAAGGGCAGACACAAGGGGAGCAAAAACACAGAATGGCTGAGTCTGACAATATATCTCTCTCAATATTTTTATTTATTTATTTTTTGTTATTGTTTTATGTTTATTTACTGCTGGTTTGCAATTATATATGGCTAAAATATTGCAATAAAGACTATTTGACCGCCTGTTCTAAATCTACATTATGACGCTTATTAAGTAATTTTCAAATTTATTGATTAGGATAAGCTAATAATTAAGGCTAAACTACCATTAATAAAGTGCTAATAAATTGAATTTGACCCCCTATTCCAAAGTGAAACTTAAATCCGTATTAATTATGGCACCTATTGAGTAATATTCAAGTTTATGACAAATGAATTGTAAATGATGGCTAATATGTCCTTACTGTATGTTCAGATAATCATTAGTTATATGCATATACATGCTTAACTGATGCATAATTGTGAACAAATTAATCATAAATTACAATTTTTTTATGTTAAAATAATGCATAATTCGGGCCCTGAAAATGTTAGCTTAATCATTAATTACTAGTGTGTTTTTGCTCAACTAATGCTTAATTGTGAACAAATTAACCATTAATTAATGCTTAACTAACGCATTATTCTGGACCCTTAAAATAAAGTGTTACCCATATATTTTTGCCTAAAGCTGGAAATATTAAAATTCTTTAGCTGTATTACCCAGCTATAATAGCACTTTGTTTCCAAAAGTCAGAGTCTATGTGGATTTAATGTCCCTTCCGTTCATCTCTTTATCAAGAAAATATTCTTTTGGTCAGTGGACTGATACATGCACAGACAGATGGACCCCCATGAGGCGTATCCCACAATGCATCACCTGCTTCGACTGCTGCCTCACCCTCAGGTTGTTCTCCAACCAAATAAAGTTTGTCTGAATAACTCTGTACTTTAATGGTCATGCAGCTTTTTTTCTCCTCTTCAGTGAAGTTGAACTGCGTTTGGGTCACCATTTGATGGTTCATTTGGTAAACCAGAAGTAGACAGCTGTCGAGAGGGTTTAATTTTACACAGTCTGTTTTTCTAGTCTGTTTTGTTGATTTTGTCTGGAAAAAGTAGGTTGCCACTGAAGCATCCAACAAATTAGTGTAGTAGCACTTAATTGTCACATTATTATTCTGTCCATATTGGCAAATTCCCTCTGAGATGATGTGCACCACCCACATGAACAGGATAAATGAGTGACTCACTGAATCTCATGTGTCATATTTGGCGAGTTGTGTTCATTGTTTCGTATGCTGTTTTATTATGTAAAAGAAATTTCCATATTACTGTTTCCATTGCAAAAAAGGAGGAATAAAGATTGATTTGAAATTTGGATTTTATAAGATGGTACCCTTAATAACAGTAGTCCTACATCTGTTTGGCTTTATATAGTGCAGCAATGTAATTAACTTTTTATTTATTGCCACAAAACTGGCCCAGACCAATTTCGTTCCACAATCTTCATATGATGTCACCATTAGATCATTACTTGATCGTAACTGTTGTGTCTTGCAGGAATTGTATTGCCAACATTCCAGTCCAGAGTCTTAACCACTGCACCAAATATCCTGCTGAATCAATTTAACTGGCCTTTCCCCATTGTGACTGTTTTTCAAGCAAACCTGCAGGCCAAATAAGCAGCCATTTAATCCTGGTTTGACAGTGCAGCCTCCTACACAGTGACTGTCCAGGCCCATTACATCATGTCTTGGGAGAATTGCACACGTAATAGACAGAAGTGAGGAAAGAAAACGGAAAAGAATTCTGTTTCTTTTTATTTCTTTTTCTGGTTTGGTTCTGGTTACCCAATGGGTCATTAAGAGGTCAGTACTGTCCATCACTTTTTTTAAAACATCACCTGTTTTTTTTTTACTTGTTGTGGCTGAATTTGCTATATTAAGTGCTTAGGGAGGAATGGCCACACATACCAGTCACACAACCAGTTTAAATGTTATCTATCTCACTTAATAATAGTTGTAGACTGTCACACTTGCACAGATGGCATCCTTGCAAAACTAACTGGAAGTCAGAGAAAAAGCAGCTCCACAATAAATAGGATGGTACTACTTGAGATTGTGTGTGTAAGGCTCTTTTTGGCCAGGCCTGTTCTTTCACAAAACATTTTCCTGTTTACAAACCTATCACATGGTTCAAAAAAGTGCTTTTTGTATTCCATACATTTTCCAGGGTTTTTCATATTCCTTTAATAAACCTTGCGGTTTGTATTCTCCTTTTCTCCACAGGTGGTCAGCTGGTATTCATAACTACACCTATAGCATGCAATTATTTCCGTCCTGCCATTTCCATATGTATGTTCCATATGTAAGAGGTTTTTATAGATTTGTTTGAACTGGACAGATTACAGGGCAGCACCAAAGCCGTTTTTAGTGGTCTTTTTATGAGATCTTGACTCCAGAACATCTGTTCTGAAAGGCCTAATATTACAAAATAATAACACACCCGGTATTCCCAGAGATAGACGCAATGGACTTGAACACTAGAGGAAGCAGCTGGTTGTAGGAACACTTCCTTCGCTGAAACTCTATAATTTACTCACACACTCTCTCTGTGTCTCTTTTTCTGTTTCTCTGCTTCTTGCTTACTTTTATGTCTCCATTAATTTGTAACACCTGGAAAGGGGACATATTGATTATCAGGAACAAAGTGTTTTTTCCCTTTTGCAGCTTGTGCTATGAGCTGTTGCAATTTGTGTAATTGTTGAAGTTACTGCTATCTGATCACGTTAGATGGTATCCGAATACCAAAAGGCATGTTAATGGCAAGTTTAAAAGAGGTTTTTGTTTTGAAATACAAGCAGCCAGTATTGTACCATAATTTTTTTTTTTTAGGTTCCCTGTTACCATATTGATATGCCTCCTTTTTTCAAACAGTACTTGGCATAACATAAGCTCTTTTGCTTACTCTCTCATTATTGACCTACAAAATATTACCTTTTAAGTTTTCACATCATCACAGTTTAAGCTGCAAAAAAGCATATTCTTTGGCCAGTTTATCACCATATAAACCAGAATAATCTACACTTCACTCAAAATAACTGTTGCTCGGGAGCCATGTGCTGTCAGATGCTTGAGATAATTCTTAAGACTGTTTCATGTGAGAGTGATTCACCTCAGAGTGCCGTTCTCTGCAGGTCTGTTATTGAGCCATCACTCTCAGTGCCACACAACTATCATTACAGGGAGGGGGCAGTATGGGAAATAGCAGGGTGTGTATCCGCCTGAGCTTCTGGGATACACATTACAAAACTGGCGATTTTATCCACTATGTCCGTAAGCAGTACACTTAAATGCACATTTAGACACCAGGGCTGTAAATTTAATTAAAATGTAATTTAGTCAATTAATTATATAAAACACAATATCCTAAAGTAATTTACTGATCTCTACTGTATGTAAGTTCCATAATAAGGCTAGCTAAAAATTAGCACAGTGCACAAACATTATATATAGTGTTTTTCATTTATGGTCTAAAATGTAGTTAGTGTTGAAACTAATTAATGACACATGTTGTTGCTTTAAAAAAGGAATTTGGAAAAACAGCCTGTTTGATTTTATCTGATGACGACTCGATCACTGTTCAGTCACTATTTCATACAGAAACGTCTCGGTTACGTATTGTAACCCTCGTTCCCTGAAGAAGGGAACGGAGACGTCACGTCGATGACCGACGAATAGGAATCTCGCTTCGAGATGCCAAACAAACTCTGCGTGTATTCAAACAC
>JAUMHQ010000071.1:9220427-9234915 GCA_032361165.1 Enteromius paludinosus
AGGATAAACAAACACAACGCGCACGTGACGCGCAAGTCTGTCAGCGCGCAGTACATCTAATACCAACGCATTCCAAATGGTATATGAAGATCACGGACGACAGGTGATAAGGATCAAAGCTCACACGTACTGTAGTTTAGAAAACTAGTCCCGTCTGAATAAGGCTACAGTGTAATTTGGCTATACATCCGCACTAAAGGTGAAAGTCACCGTATAGACTCCAACTTTGTCTATAGATTAACGGCGATATTTTTTTTATAAGAGTCTCGCCGATAACGGCCCACCACTAATATATAGTAATTTATTCCTATGAAAAACTACCATTTTACTAGTCATTATGTCCTGCTCCTTAGAAGTCATGTTAATTTTCTGATTTCTAATAATAAAAATAACTGACCCTAAATTTTTTAACATATGTATTATATTATTTATAAATTAACGTTGCTAGAAAAAATGCAGACTGGAACATTGAATCTGTAGAAGATGTCCCCAGTGTGAAGTCTTGGATTTCACTTAGCACTTTAGTTTGACCTCTTTACATGAGTTTCAAAAAAGCAAACATAATTTACTTTAATGGAATGTATTCTAAAATGAAGCTTTTTGCTCTTACAGTATCTGCCTGTGTCAATATTAAGGTCTTGATGTTGGATCTAACACTGCTTTTCTCTCTTCTCAGGTGAACGAGATCTATCATGACCATTCTCTCGGGGCACGGATAAACGTGGTGCTAGTTCGGATTGTTTTGGTCGATGCCAGAAAAGTAAGCAGCCTTAATCTTACATTATCTTACATTAACATCATGCATCAGATATCAAATGACAAGTTAAAATCAGCATGAATGTTATGATTCATTAATGCTTCTTGTCTGCAATTTCACCAGTTGCTCTTAATTTTATGAAGCACTAAATTTTAATTTTAATTATTATTATTATTATTATTATTATATACATATTTTTTATTCAAACAGCCTTTATTTTGCTTAGTTTAATCCAGTCATATATCTTTAGTCATAGTACATGATCATTTTTATTAAATACGTCACAGACAAATATTTGTAAGTGATTCGTAGGTTAGTCCCACACATTAAAGTGTGCCTTAACCAGTGGTTTGAGTTTAGAATGTGGGCTTTCTGTTTTTTACTTGTATTAATTTTTTGTTCAATGGAAGATGAGTGATATGATTGTAATACTTGTTTGATGCTGCTAGTAGCACAGCAATTATACAGCACATCATAGTTGAGGTTTCATCTGAGACTGTTGTTTTTTACTGTGCGTGAGCACTGACGTAACCTAAAAAAATAAAAAAATAAAAAATTATCTTTATGCAACTCCACAAATGATCCATTTCGCTGTGTGTAGACATTTAGCACTTTGCAGTTCTGTGTCATGACAGCTTGACATATTGCATCAGTGGCAAACATGTATAAGATACACACTCCGTTCCTCCATCTCTTCCACCCTCTGTCTCACACTCACACCTACATAAACACATAAACACACTGCTAGCTTAGCTTACATGCGCATCTTTTTCCCACCCCCTTCTGCTGGGTGCTCACCATGGCCTAGGGCCTGTTATTCCACCGGACTGAGCAAACGGGAACTAAAAGCATAGAGTTCCCATGGGAGTCTTTTCAAAGTCGCACGCCTTCACAGTTCAACACCAAAGCACACAGAGTGCTGATGTTATGCAATTGCCTTCTCAAACCCCCCCACCCCAATACACCAGCACCTCCCCTGTGGGACCATGCAAAGGATTCTGGGAAGAAGAATCAAGAATGCAAGATAAACAATCAATGATGACTCTCCCTCATTCATATACACATCTCCACAAAACAATGTTCTTCCTGTAACTGGAGATCAGGGAGAGGCTGATTTCAGATCAGGTAACCAGTCTCAAATGTGGTTGACCTGGTAGTGACCACAGTTCTAGCTTCAGCTTTCATCTGGCACCGTTACTCACTAAGAAAATCTTTTTAATAGCTCACAAATTATAATAAATTAGTAGTAATAGTGTAATAGTAGTTTTAGTCATCCCAATCTGATTTTACTTTTGTTGCTTGATTAACATCAGTGACTTGGACAATAGCAACTAAATTAGGCTGCTATCCCTTTAAAACTGAATGCATATGGATGCAATGGATGCAATGCACTGATATGTTCTACCTACTGATTACTTTCACTTAAGACAATGGACTCTACATGGATGCTCATCAAAAAGGACAATTCAGCAAAATTTTTCTGTAATTCTCCATTCATTCTCGGTCGATTACCAGATAAACAGAGTCAGAGATCGGCAATGAGTAAATCCAAACGACAGTACAAACTAGGAACAGGAACACCAATGAAATACAGAGACAGGGTGACGATATAAGGAACCGTGACAATCACAAACACAGATGGGCTTTTATGCTACGGGAAGTTCAGGGACAAACAAGGTGGCCAGTGACAACAGTTTCAACATAAAAGTCCTGACAGAGCAAACAGGGGTGAGAGCACAAATTCATAATAAAAGTCCGGGAATGAGAAGCAGAGACAAACACACACACAATAAGTCCTGGGACTTGAGAGCCATAAGCCATAAGCCATAAGCTTTGGCGGATCCGGCCACCAAGGGTCCGGGTCTGGTGGTTCCGGCCACAAGAGATCGGGATCACAGACAGGGTCTGGCAGATCCGGCCACACGCTACCCAAATCGCAGACCGGCATCTCAGGACAAGGCTCCTTGTACCGTGTAACAGGGTTATGACCCGTTCTTTGTGGGCTAGGCACCATGAGGACCTTCTACAGCTCGTCAGGCTGTGCAACAGGGGCTGACTGGACAATACACGGCTCCTCGTACCGTGAAACGGGAGTCGGACCTGTTATTTGCGGGCTAGGAATCGTGAGGACCTTCTGCAGCTCGTCAGGCTGCGTAACCGGGAACGACTGGACAATACACGGCACCTCGTACAGTGATACGGGGTCGAGACCCGTTACGTGCAGGCTAGGTACCATGAGGACCTTCAGCAGGCTGTGCAACCTGGACCGATTGGACACCACACAGCCCCTCTCGCTGTGACGTGATGTCAGAACCCGTCACTAACGTTTTAGGGATTGCTAGGATGGGTGACAGCTCCTCAAGCTGTAAGACCTGAACCGACTGGGCAGAGAACAGCACTCCTGGCTGTATAACCGGGACCGACTGAGCTTTAAACATCAGCTTAGGCTGTAGAACTGGAACCAACTGTGCTCTACATGGCTCGCAACACTGTGAAACGACAATACAAACTAGGAACAGGAACACTAATAAAATACAAAGACGGGGTGATGATATAATGAACCGTGACAATCACAAACACAGATGGGCTTTTATGCTACGGGAAGTTCAGGGACAAACAAGGTGGGCAGTGACAACAATTTCAACATAAAAGTCCTGACAGAGCAAACAGAGGTGAGAACACAGATTCATAATAAAAGTCCGGGAATGACAAGCAGAGACAAACAAACACACACACACACACACACAAGAAGTCCTGGGGCTGGAGTGTGACACTATGATACAGTTTGAAAGTACGCCTCTAACCTCCAAACCACGCAGCAGATTCGTTCTGAATAATTCTTATATCCATTTGTTTGAAGATTTTTAAGATTTAGTTATAAGACCTCTCCTTTTTATGAGTCTACTCTGCTCTGATTGGTCAGGTGGCCCAGTCAGCTGTGATTGGTCTAATGAGAACAGAAATTATACGCCTATTGCAATAGTTGCGTATTATAAAAATATAAATGTCTTTTATTAATCGTGCTTGCGGTTTGTGATTTAGTAGAGCCAGCTAGTCCAAATAAACTGGGTAATGAGCCAGTTGTCAAGAGTGGGTGGGGTCAAATGTGCGCAACTAGCTAATATGGAGCATAGTTGGGAATTATGCAATTGTGTTACTCCATAATAGGCATTCAAATTACTAACCATTTGTTTAGGCTTTACAGTCAATTCTTTATTTATCATGCAAATTGCACATCTTTTACATTCACATACAGATATATGCATTAAAGCATTAAAGGGAATATTAGAACTGGCATAATAGGAGCGCTTAAATATTTGAATCCTTTTTATTAATCACTGAACAAGAAGCAAATTGCTGAAAGATTCATGTTAGTTCACAACACAGATTCATTCAAGAAGTGACCATCAAGTAATTTTTGATTTACAATTTGGAAGCAATTTCTGACAAATTCAGGAACAGAAAACAAAAAAAGAACTCTTCTTATGACTGAATTATTAAATCATTCACATGAATCTCATGGATAAGCAATTCAATTTGAGTGAGTCATTTTTTTTCAGAATTTTTTACACATTTTTTACAAATGTAATTAAGCTTTTCATTTAATCAGATCTTTCAACACTGTTTGTCTGAGCTACCAGACAGAGCAACAGTGACAGAACCTGAGTTAGTGCCACTAGTAGCTCATATATTAAACACTTCACCTTTAAATTAGAAAATCTAGAGACAAACTTAAATGAGGTTTGAAAGAACAATTTTCCTCTGGGATCATCTGAATAATATAACGTCTGGAAAAATACCTCTTGATCAATATATCTACTCCATTTATTCAATCAGCATCAGGTTCAGGATAAGGGATCTTTTCTCCAGGAGTGCTATCTGGATGCGTAACCCGTGAGGAAGATATTTTTAAGCCACTTAAACATGACAATCCATCACCTTTCTATCTCTGCGACGGAGCTTACCATTACCACAAATGTCACTTCACCCAGCGGGACGAATAGCTCACAACGCTATGGTGCCCTCGAATTTTGCTCTTCTTACTAAGATACTATACCACCTCCAGCCATTATGATAAATGGTGATTTTTCCTCTGTGACAGCTAGTGTGTGGGGTTACATGGTGATTATGTGCGGTTTCAGGTGAGATGGAGAGACAGAGGTCCACGGCGGGTCAGGCAGATGGCGTTTCCTGCGCTGATTTGTGGTGATTGTCCCTCTGGCCTCGACTTTCCAGGATTAAGTTCTTAAAATGCAAACTGTCCCACATGAACTCATCAGGCGGTTGGCACACAGGCCTCTCTGTTTATCTGTCAGTTCTCTCTTCATCTCTGCCCCTGTGCTCATACAACCTTTGGTTTTCTTTCCATTCAGTTTTTTTCTTCCGTCTGCTCCCTGTCATGCTTCGTCTGCCTCTCGTTGTGGCTTAAAATGTTGTTTAACTTCATTCATGAATGCAGTGGCCATAGGGATCACCGGGACATTACCAGTTGCTCAGTTGACCTGTGGGCTGGCCGTCAAAACCATATTTAGATAAAAAATAAATATACAATGGTTTTAAAGTAAAAAAAAAACATGCTGAAATCATATGGTAGGTTAGCCATGTCCCAGTGGTGGAGTCTGGCATAAACTTAAACATAAAAATACTGTAGACACAAAATAAAAACAATTGAATGCATCCCTGTTTTCATCTAACATTTATTTTTATTTTATTTCAGCTTTATTCAAATTAGCAAGCATTTTTTTTTACTGGTATTAGTTAACTATATCATAACCTTGGTTTCCATCCAAAAAAATCTGGATACTTAAAAAACATTCAGAAATACAGCAGGGTTTCCATTCTTTGTGTTCAAACTTACTGCCAGGTTTGACACAAACATGTTAGGTGCATTCGAGATGCACTACACTAGCCTGCCACCGGCTGACGAGAGCAGCCCCTTGCAGTCGGGGGAGGAGTAAAGAGACTGCCGTCAGGTCGGACACTTATAGGTCTCCGTAGTGACTTTTATGTAATGCAATATGACGTTTATGATTTGTATCTTGGTTTTGTAGTAAGCTATAGGACATTTTTCTTTCAGAGTAGTGAAAACCATTCATTAAAAAAAGGACTCTAGGTTGACCAGTTTTTTTCCAAACTTTAACTCTTATTACAACACGAATATATATTTACCATATCGCCTAATCTTCTTTTTTAAGAAGAAACAAGCAGCACACATCGTGCTTGTAAGTCACATAATCTGACCAATGAGAATAAAGTGTGTCATCATCAAGGCTTTCGCAGCCGATTTTGAGCAACTGTAGCGCCTGACCTGTGCGACTGCCCTCGTTTTGCTCTCACGGTAGTTTGATAGCACATGTAATCGAAAGGCGGCTGCAGCGCCAATCAGAGTTGGACAAATGTAAACCCAGAATGCATTGTTTTGTAAGGCGACAGCTTTATTCAGAGTTATTCAGTCACATGACTTGAATTATGTTTGTCCTCCATTTATACAAGCACAATTACAGAATGTGTCTGACTGAATATGCATATTTATTTATAATAAACACATTCTTACAGGATTATCATGACAGCAGTTACTAAATACCCAAAGTGCTTTAATTGTAAATGTATATAGTTCATACAAACACATTATTTACACAAAACTCAAACGCTGTATGGTTAAGGTGAGAAATGTCCTGGAATGTTAAAACCATCATCCACATGTAGATACTTCCTATTAAATAGATGCACATTAGTGCAGTTGTTCCATTTTAGTAAATTCATTACACTTTATTTCAACCTCATTCAGAATGAAAACCTTTCCATGTTTTTTTCTTATTCACACTCACTGTAGATCACCCCCCTATTTCAAAAGCACTGCCACATATATACGTCTTTCTCCATCTGTATCTTTTTCTCTCCACCTCTCCCTCCCTCTTTTCTCGCTCTTACACAAATGCCTGGTTGTTCCACACCCACTCCTCTCCCCTGCCGCCTCAGCCCCAATCAGCATGCAGCCTCGCCCGTCTTGCCAGCAGGTTGTCCATCATTCCCAATTACTGTGGCAACCGTTGCTGCCGGCAGCGGCACGCACCGATCAACCGAGTGACCCCGCACACCTCCAACAAGGTTCCAACATCACAGTCTCTTCCGCACATCTGTTCCGCTCTTCCCCTCACCTAGCGCCGAAAAGATAAAGAAACCCTGACATGACACACCCAGCATCAATCCACAGAGCGTGTGAGCATCCGTGCATCTTCAGTGGATCACAAAGAAGATAAAGATGCCGAGACATCCTTTTAATGAGCACGCTTTCACGTCTGTCATGTATTCTGTTAACAAGAACAAGAGGAAGTCTCTTGTGTACAGAATTCTGAGAAAACACCCTCCATGACATTATCAACAAACATCTCAGCGATGGAATGAAGATAAGTGAAGATAAAAGTTTACATTAGTCTGCTGTCTGCGCACAAACCTACGGCGTAAAAATCAGCAGTCACAAATAAATGAAGTGTAATGAGAAAATAAAGAGCTGGATGCACTTGTTTTGAGAGTGATGCTGAGTTAAGTTATTTCCCACCACCCTCTTTCTTCCCATGGTGCAACAGCTACGCATTGGAATGGTGAAGCCTCCCTCTACTGGTTGGTGAAGACATTGCAGCGTGGTTCTCAGAGTTCATGACCTTGATGCAATGTAAAATGCTCAAGAGTGAGGCACAAGGAAAGAGAGGCAGTTTCGGGACACGCATCTGGAAAGGATCTCCTACTTCCATGGCTCTCGTGGCCACGTCATCAAAAACACAGCCACGCATTCCTGTCTGGATGTTTCTTTGCACACATTTATCTCCCTGCACAGAATATGAAAGAAAACTGGTGCAATGTTTACGTCTGTGTTAACACGAGTGTGAACTGTAGCAATAATAACAGTGTCACGGCTGCCGTGGTTTACAATGTAAACTTTGTTTTCTGTTGTTGTTATTTTGTAAACATTTCATGTCATCATGTTCAGTTTCACTATACAACTTACTGGATTGTTCAGTCCTTTCAACATCAAAGGATGTTAATGATACAGATTGATAAACAATCTGTTCTGAGCTTTTGAAGTTTGTGTTGATGTAATTGTTTAGGAGTCTGTCCTCTGATTAAAGGAACAGTCTAGGTTCAACATATGTGATTTGAAGTTTTGTGATGTGAAGTTTTGAATTATCCCTTTGTATTAAAACCAACAACAATTGTTCAGTGTTCAGTAATGTACTATTAATGGGTGCCTAGTAAAGGGTAGATCGTATTAAATTTACCAGCTTTACTAGCATTAAATGGTTAAGATGTTTGATATAACAAAAAACAAACAAACAAAATGTAAGTAAACAGTACTACTGTACATCACCTCTCAGTTACTGTACTTTTAAGTCTTGTGGTTATACACTTCCATTTAAAAGTTTGGTTGTCAGTATTTTAAATTAATGAAGGCTTTTAAATTGATTAAAGTGACAGGTACAACTAATGATGTTACAGAAGATATCTACTTAAATGCTGTTCTTTACGCCTTTCTATTCATCAGTGAATCCTAAAAAACAACACTGATAATGAGAAGAAATATTGATAGTAAGTTAGCTCAAAAATTGCTTTGACGTCACACATATAAATAATATTTTAACATAAATTAAATCTATTTTTAGTTGCAATCATTTACAATACTTGATTTTACTGTATTTTGCTGTAATTGGAGCCTCAGTGAGCATAAGAAAGGTAGTGTGCATGTTGCATTGGCCTGGCATTAACAATCATCAGTACTTTCAAAAGTTAATCACCCCATGTCAGTTCGAACCCTTATGACATTCTTAAAAAATAAAAAGCTTTTTCCCATTATTTCAAGCTTCAAAAAATATCCAAAGCTTCATAAAAAAGTCGTCCATTCAATACATGTGCTGTATCCCAGGCCTTCTAAAGTCAAAAGCCCTTTTATAAAAGATTATTTCAGGAATTGTTAAAATAGGAAATGGTAAACTATTCCTTTGTACTGAACCCTTAACTTAATTTAGAATTTTTGTAATTGATTCATACCATGACCAGATGCTAATAGCGAAAATCTAAATACCTTTGAGTGTAACATCCTTCTCATGTGTGCTTTCAGTCCGCGAGCCTCATTGAGCTGGGTAATCCATCTCAGAGTCTGGAGAATGTGTGTCGATGGGCTTTCGAACAACAAAGGAAGGACACTAACGATAAAGAATACCATGATCATGCCATCTTTCTCACTCGTCAAGAGTTTGGACCCACGGGGATGCAGGGTAAAATCAACACACATGCACACACTAACACAGCATCATCAACATCCCGAGATTGAACCATGCTGCTAACAAGAGCAGATGATCTTTCAAACATGTTTGAAAAAAATATGTATCTGTAAAGACATGCCGCAATGATCTTGAAATGACCTTGACTTCAGGCTTCTGATCAGTGGAAACTAAGAGTTAAAAATAACATGTGATGAAAATGTGTGGATCACAAACTCAGTCAGGTGTCTTATGTGTTGCTAGGTTACGCTCCTGTCACAGGCATGTGTCATCCTGTACGGAGCTGCACTCTCAACCATGAGGACGGTTTCTCATCTGCTTTTGTTGTGGCGCATGAAACCGGCCACGTGTGAGTATCTACTACAGTATGTCAAAAGATACCACACATGTTTTTAATTATACAGCAGTATGTTCTGGTCCTCCAATTATTCTCCTTAAATTTGATTTGTTGAGCATCATTCACACAGCTCACTTTCCACTGTATCACTAATAAGTGTATTAGTGATGGGGATTTCACAGTGTGCTCTTTCTGAATGTTACATTGAACTGTCAGTAGGTGGCAATAAGTGATTGTCTTGTCATAAAAAAAATTATTGGTAAATGGTTCCGAATTATCCGCAGCCAATTTACTCAACATGGATTCATTGAGTAAATAATTGACTGACTACATTTGAAAGTACATACTTACTTCCCTAGTATATAGTAGATGCAAAGCAGTATGTGAAAAAAGTAGTATGTTCAGATTCACAGTACTGATAAAACCAGATATCGTGCAAGATTTCGAAGTGTGCATCAGAAAGTACTTTTAGAGACTATGCGATATTGGATACAGCCATTATAAGTGAATCTTTGAGTCATTTTCTCTATACATTTAATTAATTTCAGGAACAGAACTGCCTGCCTGAATCACTGAATTATTCACACAACCAATTTGTTCAAAGCTCTCAAATTCTCATAATTCCAAAGTCCAAAAATACCAATATAAAGAGCAAATTGTTCACAAAATAGTAAATTGTAAACTGTATATGCGTTATAGGTTGGGAATGGAGCATGATGGTCAAGGGAATCGTTGCGGAGATGAGGTGCAGATGGGGAGCATCATGGCCCCACTGGTGCAGGCGGCTTTCCACCGTTTCCACTGGTCCCGCTGCAGTCAGCAGGAGCTGGGCCGCTACCTGCAGTGAGTGTTAGACAGACATACACAGACAATCTTGACTAGTGCGGTTGCGAATTATATACCATCTCATTCTGCCTCTGAAGGTCGTATGATTGTCTCCGTGATGACCCGTTTGAGCACAAATGGGAGGAGCTTCCACACCTGCCCGGGCTGCATTACTCCATGCACGAACAGTGTCGCTTTGACTTCGGGGCCGGCTACATGATGTGCACAGCGGTGAGTCTTGAATTCACTGCTGCACAGGCTTTTTCATTCAAGTAATGCATTATTATTACAAGATTGTAAAATCACTACGAGCATGTATAATTATACAAGCATTCTTTCCTGACAATCATCAGCTTGCCATAACAATCACCATTTGTGGTCATTGGGTTTACCGTAGATTGCGTGACCCAGTATGATGTGTGTTATACATGCCAATAATGCATTATGAATGGAACACAGTATTTTGTGTTAAGTGACTGAGTTTTGATATCTGTACATGCCAAAGGGAAAAGGCTTAATGGAACAGAATAGTGCACCAAAAATGTTCTGTCACTATTTTTTATACCCGTATAACTTTCTTTCCTCTGTGGAGCACAAAACAATGAGCTTTCAGGGTTTGTAAAGGACACAGAAGCACCATTAAAGTGGTCACTATGACTCATGCACTTTATTCCAATTCTTCTAGATGACTGTAAATTATACATTTAAATAGACTAAAATTTAAGTTACCATTCAATGCTCTAGCTCTTGGCAAGCAGCTCAGACAAGCAGCATAAATTCTTTAACAAATTCTTCTTTACAAATATAAATATATTTTTTTGTAATTTAGCAAGTTTGAAAGCATTTAAAACATTCTGAAAATAAGTTATACGGGCTAACATGAGCTCCTTGAATGATGAAACCCTTCTTTTTCCGAACAAGAGAAGAACCAGTGGCCGGGTTCATAAAACTTTCCAAGAAAATTAAAAGAAAAAAATATCTTCTTAACTGCGATTTTATTTTTATTTTTAGCTTAAGAAAAAAGTTAAGAATATTTATATTTGTATTCTCAAAAACTCTTAAGAACGTTAATCTATTTTTTAAGACTGTTCTTAAGACAAACCTTCAAGAATTTTCTTTTAGAAAATCATCATAAATAACTTCTTAAAGTTAGGATAGTCTCATCTTAGGATAGACTTATCTTAAATCCCAAATAGTTAGAATAATTTTTATTATTTTGATATTTTTAGGCCTTACAACAACACTAGCTACATAATTTAAATACTATTAATGAGATTACTAGGACTATTAGAATAGCTACAAGACTAGTTGAAGAAGGCAATCCTTGAAGTGAGTCTTCAGCCATGTATTCATTCAGATAAACACTGTTTTCTTCATAAAAAAAAATAGTTGTTTTTAATAATATATTTGGATACTTCTAAAAAATCTTTCAGCTATTCGACAGCACATTACAATAACAAAAAAAATGCTTAGTTACATGTAAGTAACCCTAAAACAAACCCTAATCCTAATCCCAACCCTAAACTACTTGTTAAAATAATATTACTCCGTACTAAAGGAAATCTTAAAATAAATTGTAACCAAGTATTCCTACAAAATCTCTTTTTTATGAATCCTGCCCCAGGTTTTTTAAACTACTCCACGGCACATCTGCTGGTTTTATTTTATATAGATGTTGATATAAAATAAATCCCAGGTTGTTTATGAAATAAAATATTTGTTGAACACCAAATTTCAAAATGATTACATTCGTCTGTAAGAGAGAAAATCCGTAGCTATAATTAAACTGTTTGCAATTCACTGTGGAGAATAAAATTGATCACATAATCAAATCCAGATGTCATGAGTTTGATATCCCTTGATAAACTGGATAAAAATGATTTCAAGAATCTCACAAAATGAGATTCCAGCTGAACAGCACTCCTTGGACTGTACTTCACTGTCTTGTTAAACCATTCCCTTAGCTGCAAAAGGTGGGGCCATCAGGAGCCCAGGTAAGGTGTTCTCCTCAGTCGCAACATGGCCTCTTTCGTTTGAACTTGGTTCAATTGAGATGGTCTTATTGTTATTCATTACATGTTATTGGTTGGTGTTCAGCTCATTGTCATTTCGCAGACGCATACACAGCAGGATACTAAACCCACAGTTGTTTCTGAATTACTTAAATTGGCATTCACAAGCATTAAAAGGAGTGCACAAGTTCAAGATTTTGAGTAATTTTGGCTCATACTTCAGTTTCCAAAAAAATCAATTAAAAAAATTTGTGTGTAGCAATGTATATGAATATTCATCCACCCAGAATAGTAGTCCCATTGCTTAACAGTTGATTTAAACAGTAACACATTTTTGTATAGAATAAAGTTCTTTAGTAAGAACGTGAGTGGTACAGTACATCTCGGCTTCTAAACCCTGTGGATTGCTTTGCCACTAGCGTAAACTCTGTTTTTTGTTCTGTTTTTCAAAATGCAGGATAAAACTACAGTATTGTCTGAAGTAATTCTCAAACCTCTTTTGAACATTCTTGTAATGTCAAGTTAACCAGGTCAGTGCAACCTGGTGAGTTTTCTACAATCATTAGAGAAAAAAAATATCAATACAGCGCTGACTTGAGCAAGTTTAACTAAGTTCTCAGAAGCATCTCAAAATCTCTACAGGTGCTAAATAATCATCTAGCTTTTGGCCTAGCAATTTTTTCGCTATTCAGCTTGGCAAACTCCAAACAATATTCAAACTGAGACTACAGTAGCAGCCAGCTGGCTACCGCTGAAAACTGTGAGCCATTATTTTGCACTTGGTGTCTTGACGTGTTTAGAATGCTTGTTGGGTTTAGGATCCTGCTAAATGTAGTGTCATCATTAGTACCACAGCCAGAGATTCTGGGGTCCTCTACTACGCCTCTCAGAGGAAAGAAAACAAAGAGATTTTGCTCAATGTTTGACCTTAATCAAGGCCATATCCCATCACTGCCTAGCATTCTGTTGTCTAACTGTGCTGTTGGCCACAGGCTGTATCATAACTAAAAGGGTTTTTGTCATTGCTTTGATTTGCTTGCATGAGATCGCTTTGTTACGTAAATGTAACCTGCCCATGAATGAAAATGTATCATACTGTTTCATTATAATATTATATTTAATTATTTATTATTATATTATATTTATTATATTATAGTAAGGTACTATTAATGATTTCAATCAATTATTAGAATTGTACAGGGCTGTTTAGTGTTATTTCTATATCACTTTTTTTGTCTTTGTAATAAACAGTTTACTATATTTACCCCATCAGATGTCCTTCAGTTTGAGCCTACCCTGACCAGCTGTGTCTTGTCGTCAGATTTCTCTCATCTTTCATTGTGTGAGAATGATTTTTCTTTTCTCTGCACCTCTGTTTCTCAGTATCGCCCCTTTGACCCCTGTAAGCAGCTTTGGTGTGCTCACCCAGACAACCCCTTCTTCTGCAAGACCAAAAAAGGTCCACCCATTGATGGCACTAAATGCGGTGATGGGAAGGTACCACTCAGCCTTTCATGCAGATCCATCCTGAGACTCACTTGCTTCCTCTGCGTTTATGTGCCGCTCTCTTCCTCTCTCAGCACTGTTTTAAAGGCCACTGTGTGCAGTTGACTCCAGACATCATAAAGAAGGATGGACACTGGGGGATGTGGAGTGAGTTTGGCGCCTGCTCTCACCCCTGTGGAAGGGGACTACAGTTTCGCACACGAGCTTGTGACAATCCGAGGTGTGCATCTTAACTATCTATCTGTCTATTTGTTGATCTTCTATCTTATTGTTTTATATAATTTTTTTTTTTTTCTTCTGTTAACCTCCTTCAGTCCGGCTAACGGTGGACGTATTTGCACTGGCCTAAGCTATCAGTTCCAGATTTGTAATACACATGTGTGTGAGGACCCGTACCACGACTACAGAGCTGAGCAATGTAGCATGATGGACTACAAGTTTGAGTACCAGAATACTTGGCACCACTGGCTGCCTTATGAACACCCCGACCGTAAGTAATTCAATGGACCACTTTAAACTGAAAACAGCTCTTTACCTTGAAAACTAGTGGTCGATTTTTTTTATTTTTTATAATTTAAATCATTTTTACATGAAATCTTAAAGGTTTTTTTATTTGTAAAACTTATTTAAATGAATATAATGTAAAGTTAGATTTTTTAAAACATATTTTCAATTATTTACATTTTATTTAAAGTTAACTTTAGGGTGCTTTCACATCTGTGGTTCGGTTCATTTGGTCCGGACCAAGGGCAACAAATGATACATTGTAGCATTT
>JAUMHQ010000071.1:9235423-9246338 GCA_032361165.1 Enteromius paludinosus
GACTGTTACGAAACAGTCTGTGTTGTGTTGGAATTTGACTGTTTTTCAGTCGTCTTTTGCAAACACTTGATTTATATGAGAAGTAGGAAACTATGTACTGAACTGTTATTATTCAACCATGCCAAGCTAAATTCAGTTTTACATTCTATGGCACCTTTAAAGGTATATGATTAACATTTATTCTTAGAATGAGAATTTGTATATTTTTCTTACAATTCAAATTCATCTAAATCCTTGTAAACATGCATTTGATCTTGATCCATCACGCAAGGATCTCTCTTGTCTTGTTTTTTAACAGCTAAGCAACGCTGCAAACTGTACTGTCAATCCAAAGAAACGCGAGCTGTAGTCAACATGCAGACACTGGTAGAACCTGGAACACGCTGTTCCTACAAAGATCCCTACAGTGTTTGTGTGGCCGGAGACTGTGAGGTGAATAGCTGTGTGTACCGTTTGCAAATGTTTGCGTTTAGTGGCCTGTTGCTCACGATGTCTCTCTCTCTTCAGAAAGTGGGCTGTGATAATGTGGTTGGATCAGCTCTACAGGAAGATAAGTGTGGCGTCTGCGGGGGAAACGGAACCAAGTGCAAGGTTGAGAAGTTTAACTTCTCCTTTGTCAAAAGAAAAGGTATATCTCTGCAGCACACATGTAGGCTCTTTTCCAAAACCTTGCAAAGGCAGCATTTTTAAGGTACCACAGGCCAGGTCCAGACACAATGGCTTCTCCATACATAGGCGTAATTATAATGCCTCATAAGATACCTTCTTTTAGCCAAATTCTTTGCAAAGAAATCCTTTAACACTGCAACTTGCAAGGTCAGTACTGAGTAATTCTGACCAGTAGTTTAATACTGGTGGATGCTTTTGAAATACTAATATTAGTATAAAAATCCCATGAGTCATGTGATTTCAGTAACCAAAGCTTTGTGTCATATCTGATTTAGTGTTTACATAAAAAAAGCATAACAAAGCAAGATTTGTAGTTACTAGTCTAATACTGGCCTGATTAGAACAAAATAAGCTTTGCTATTTATTAAAATAAGGCATATAGATAGTTCATGTTTAATATTTGTAGCAATTTCTGAAAAGCTTTGTTTCTTTAATCACTTTTTTGTTTATTAAAGTATAGAAGTAAAACAAATGATTTAGAAATGTTTTGGTTTAGGTGACGTTAAAGTGCTTGAAGTTCCCAGAGGCGCGAGACATCTCTTCATCCAGGAACTTATTGGGACTACTAATATTTTAGGTAAAACTTAATCATTTCCTGTAGTCTTCCTATATGAAGCACTATGCATTTTTGCCTGCTGCTCTCACGCTTTTTTAATCTTTTCCCAAATAGCTGTCAAGAATAAAGCATTGGGTGATTTCTTTCTCAATGCACATGGAGTCTACCCAGAGACACGCTCAGTCATTGAAAAAGGTCTGGAATGGGAGTATGAAAATAAAAACAACAAGGACACCATTCAAACCAGTGGACCCTTGAAAAACGATGTGGTTGTCATGGTAATCTCTTATAGGAATTCACACACATTTTTTGTGATTTATGGGGACTCTTCATAGGCGTAATGGTTTTTATAGTGTACAAACTGTACTGTATGTGCTATTGCCCTACACTGACCCTAAACCTAAACCTACCTCCTTACAGAAAACTGTGTGCATTTTTAGATTTTCAAAAAAAACACCATTTAGTATTTCTTTTAAGCCTTTTGAATTACGGTGACACATCGACATATCGTATTACCTATGTCATCATACAAATTTGTTTCCTCATAATCCATATAAACATGCCCACACACACACACACACACACACACACTCACGTATCAATGGATACACAACTTACCTTAATTGGTTGTCTTTAATTGTGTAAATGTTTATTAGATCCGAATGCATGGATCGGCCAAGGTGAATGTGTCAGTCAAATTCATCACTGATAATGACAGTATGAGTGATGGTGCCAATGAGAATAACATGGTCCCTGATAATGCTGTGCCATATTCCTGGGTGGTGAAGAAATGGACACCCTGTTCCAAGACCTGCGGAGAAGGTAGTTCGCTGTAACCACAACCATTTATTTGAAAGTAG
The DNA here is from genome assembly GCA_032361165.1 of Enteromius paludinosus. NCBI lineage: Eukaryota > Metazoa > Chordata > Actinopteri > Cypriniformes > Cyprinidae > Enteromius > Enteromius paludinosus. The sequence goes on from JAUMHQ010000071.1 coordinate 9,237,509, forward strand.
TTTAAGAGACAGATTTCTACAAGTTTCTGCTATGACTGATCATTTGTTTAGTCCTGCCTTAAATCATTACTCTGGAACTCTGACAACATAATTTTTTTATTATTATATTGATTGATATTTCTCTATTCATGTTCATGAGTGTTTCGTTCACAACCTTCTTATGAATAGGTACTGAGAAGACTTTACGTTATGGCTGCCGTAACAATGCAGAGAATAGGATGGTCCATCGCAGATTCTGTGAGAATATCAAGATGCCCCCGCCGGAGGAGAGAGACTGTTACTTGAAAGAGTGTGCTCAGCCCATGTGAGTGTGTGTGCCAAAATAAATTATTATTATTTTTAATTCACATTTATTTACATTTTTGGGGGCAAGATATACCTCATGATTTTTTATTATCTTAAACATTATTTCTTAAACATTACAATTACATTTAATATTGTCTTTTGTTAATTAATTAAAAATAATGCAGTTTATAGTGCTTTAGTGCAAGTTTAAACGTTGACTGTGTTTGCTTCTGTGTGTTTAGCTGGGTGGCTGGAGACTGGGGTGAATGCAGTAAGTCTTGTGGGAAGACGGGAACTCAGACACGTTCCGTACGCTGCGTCCAACCTCTGGATGACGGCACGTTTAAATCCATCCGCAGCCGCTACTGCAGCGACGATCGCCTAGATTCCCGCAGAGACTGCAATCGCAACCTGTGCCCTGCTGAGTGGAGGCTGGGCCCCTGGTCACAGGTAGACATCTGACATGCTATTTCCATTAGCACAGGTCTGAGCACAGGATTAGTTTGATTTTCTTTAACATTAAAAAGTAATGAAAATTTGTCTGATTGTGTGTACTGTTGTAGTGCTCAGTGACATGTGGCAATGGTACACAGGAGAGGCAGGTGCTTTGTCATACCCGTGACAACACCATTGGACTCTGCCTGGACTCCAAACCTGCTGCAGTGAGACCCTGCAGAATGGATCCCTGCCCAAGTGCGTATTTGATTATGTGTTCACAATTTCAGTAACTTTAATTAAGGCTAAAATAACAACCCGAAATGTCTAACAGATCAGTACATTCAAAATATAAGTCAACATGAAGTGCTGTTTATAGCCTTTTTTTAATTGACACATTTTTGAAGGTAGCAAGATTTTAAAGTAGAAAAATTTTGGGGCAGGACTTCTGAGCCTTTGAGTATCGGTTGAACTGTTAAAAATGGCCGTGACACACCAAAATGGAGTCAGATACTAGTTGGTGGGAAAGGGTTCAAATTGATGCTCCCATAATGCATCTCTAAAGATAAGGGTGTATCTAACTGGTTACACTTTCCAATAAGAATGTGAAAATAATTAACACAAATTACCAATCAACAATATTTGACACCATATTTACATTTTTGTTAATATTGTGTAATATTTCTGAAAATCTTTAACTGCACTTAATTGATCAAAAATACAGTAAAACAGTGCCATTGTAATATTTTATTGCAAAAATGTATTCCTGTGATGCAATGCTGAATTTTCAACAGCCATCACTTTAGTCTCAAGTGTCTCATGATTCTTCAGAAATCATTGTAATATGCTGATTTGGTGCTTATGAAATATTTATTGTTTGACAAGGATTGTTGGCAACAGCTGTGCTGCTTTAATATTTATTCAGTAGACTATTTTATAGCATCATAAATGTCTTTACGTCCAGTTTTGATCAATTAAATGCACTTTTTTGAATAAAGGTGTTAAATTCTTAAAAAAAACACACACCCTTACCCTGACCCATCAATGAAACCGAACTTTCTAACATTAACTGGATTAATAAATAATAAATAAATCAGAAGTCATGATTCAATTTCCATTACATGTTGATGAAGCCAAGTATCCATATGTGAAGTATGGTAAATTGGCATTCTTTGAATGTACACATACTAATGATCTGTCCAGCATGCTTATTAATGAAAGTAGTATTATCTGTACTAGTTTTTTGCAGAAATAACAGACTAATTTTGTACAAGAATGAACACACTAATATAGTTATTCTAGAGATACACTAATATAAAGATTTTTCTTTCTTTCTCTCGCATTCTCTGTCTCCCTGGCTTTCATCTTCCCAATCCCTCTCTCACATGCGACAGGGAGCACTTCCGACTTCAACACGCACGGAAACTTCCTGATACAGTGGTTGTCGCGTCACGACCCCAAATACCCCGTGCAGAGGATGTCAAGTAAAGCGTCTCTCTCCAGTCACGTCGTGGCACTGCGCTGTCTCACCTCTCTCAGCTGGACCTTCCCTCTGTCTCTCTGCCTGGCTTTACAAGGCAAACTCCCCTGACTGCCTCCCTCTTCCGAGGCTTGCACGCTTCTTTTTCCTGGGTGGTGGTCCTCTTTTATGGGGCGTTTCCGATAGGGGGAGGTTTCTCTGTTTCTCTCTCTCTCTGTCTCTCGCTCTATCTCTCTCTCTCCTTTGTGGAGCTCTGTGTTGTGAACGCTGGCCAGTAAGAAATTGTTGACAAAACAAAACATGTAAAAAAAAAAAAAAAATCTGGGAATGTTCGTTAAAGGAGGCTTTGTGATTGGACGGGCAGCTTGCGGAGCTAATGATTGCGCTGAGGTTTCCGCAGGGGCGAGGCGTTTGTTTGAATCACTGCCCTCTGAAAGCTGTTTCCATATGGCTCACGCTCTCAAGGCGGACGCTGTTTTACAGAGGCGCCGCCTGAGCTGCAGGTGTGAAGGGGAAAAAATAAACATGAAAAGTGGCTAAAAGATTAAAAAAGACAAAAAAAGAAAAAAATACAAAAAAAAACAAAAAAAAAAAAACTAAAGCTTTATTGTGAATGTGAACTTGTCACAATGAGGAAATCTTTGCTAAGTGCTCATTCCACATCCTAGTTCATTCTGGAAAACTGATGGGACAAAAACAAACACTCAAACTTACAAGTTAAGATGTTAACATGGGACGTACTGTTGAACCGCCATCGTACGTGTTGGTGGCCGATGGTGAACATGAGGTGGAACTTGCTAAACAGGGTCGCTTTACTACACACGTTCGAATGCCATAACCACCTCATCCTCCATCCTCTCTGACTGTTAACAAATTCAATAAATGCAGCTTATTTGTGCTTGCAGACTTTAAACAAACATATAAATATATTTGTATTTATATATGAATATAAATCTATATGGGTACCAATAATATAAAATATTAATAATTTGTTTTACCATGAATAAGCTGTAGCTTATTAGCCTAACATTTTGACTGCTATTGATCGCTTTAATTCTTGACTGTTACGTGTATTTTTTTATTGATTTTACATAAATACAGAACTATTGCTATTTAATAACAGAAGTTAAGTGTTTTGGGGGAAGGGGAAGACCTATATTATGCAGGACTCGCTCAGCCAGTTGCCTCTCCATTTTTGTTTTGTTATTTCATTTTATCGGATTGATCCTGAACGAGAGATTCATGCACATTAAATATCTCCACGTAGTGATGAGTGACATGCGTTTTCGTCATGCCTTCGTATGCGCGAGGGTTTCCGACACACGTGTGCGTGCGTGTACGTCTGCCAGCATGCGTTTTTAATGACAGTTACCAGTGGCCATACAAAAGACGACACATAAATATACCTCATGAACTTTCATTCACATCCGAGCGCACTCTTTTTGGGATGGGGGGGGCGGGGGTAGCCTACATAGAGCGTGAGAACAATGCCTTACACTACGTTTGAATGTATCGGCATTTATCTGTGAAAGTGATGGCTTAGCGCACAGAAACCAGAGGCAGCTTCAAACAAAACCTGAAATAGAACCAACCGATCAACCAATCATCACACATCCGAGAACAGTGGCTAACTCATTGGATATGGAGAGCGTTTTAGTGGAAACCTACACTCAGCATCTCTTTATCACTTCAGACGTGTCATTGTATCGTGAAACACATTTCTGTTGTGACTATGTAGCGAGCTATCCGAATTTTCATGCTCAAAGCCGTGGAGAAAACACTAGGAAAAGCCAGACATTGCAGTGAGATACTGTAAATAAACATTGGTGTTTACTGTATTTAATAACATTTATGACTGTTATCTCCTTACTTATAAGAAAAAAATGCTAATATTATATACTATGAGTAACTGTCATGTTACTTCACTGGCCTAACTGCGTCTTGGCTGGCTGTTGTGGGGGAAAATGTCTGGGGAACATTCAGATGGACTTACGTGCACTGCGTCTATATGCACTTTGATTTATCAGGGAAACTTTATTAATGTTTTGTAAATGTTTAATATATGACACTTGTATGTGCCATGCCAGTTTTTACATTATCATGGAAATCCTGTATTTTATTTATCCAATGTCCTATTTATTTATTTACCTGTTCATCTGAATTACCAATGGATTAATTGTTCTCAAAGTAATGAAGTGTTTAACCAAAGTTACTGTGAACTTGTACCTTTCAATACAGTTATTTATTTTTCTGAAGAAGACAACTCTATCTGTATGTTTAAATGGGGGTGGGAGTGCATTTCATTGTTTCAGTTTCTGTCATGATCAACTGCAAAAGTAGGAATAAAAAAAGTGTTATAAAAATGGAAAAAAACATATAATTGCCTATTCCTGCCTATGTTGTCGCTCTGCTTTCTATCGGTTTCTCTTTCACCTGGAATTGTTGGTTTTTTTCTTATTTCAGTTGTGCTACAAATATAAGGCTTACAGTACCATAGTGAATCTGGGTAAATACACTGATATTTGCCACATATTCACAGAATAATTGGTTTTTAATGAACAATTTGTTTTTCAGTTGTGTAAAACAGTTGCCATTAAGCTGTTAGTAAACTTTTTTTTTTTAGTATATATCTGCATCATATGCCGATACATACCCTGCTCACAACTGTCAGCCACTGAAAATCCCTTTGATGATCACCAGTTTTTGGAGGATCTTGCAAAATGTTTTAGCTGATGATTATATAAATATAATCCATATTAATTTATTATTATTAAAAGTAAACTGCATGTTAACCAATTCATCTTAACACATTTAGTCCTCTAGTATGCATGTACATACCTGTCTTTACAGACTTGGTTCAGTTCATAACTTCTTCCTTTGCTTCAACTAATGCTTCACTTTACAGTAATTATTATAATTTTTTTTCCATTTCTGCTTTTTTTCTTACTCAAACTTGTGAAAAGCACGAACAATTTAGAAGACTTGTTTTTTTTCTTTTCCTACTTGATCTGACCTTTAAACTTCGTTTTGATTATGTAACATTTTTTATTTCGCTTGTTGCAGTGACGCTAAATCATATATTTGTTTTCAATGTACATATCATGCCTTACCAGGTCGCTCTCTTGTTTTGCAGAACGTTGTCATGGTGACCGTTCTGCATTCTGTCGCATGGATGTGCTGAAGCAGTATTGCTCCCTGCCGGGCTTCCAGCGCATGTGCTGCAAGTCCTGCAAGGTTGGCAATATCACAGTGACCACTGTGACCACAAGTAAGCCACCAGCCAAATCGAAAATCACAACCAAAGGACGATCCACCACAACCAAAAGTCCCAGACGCCAGTCCTCCACTGCTTGGACCTCCACAGCAGCCTTTTTCCCGACCACAGAAGCGAAACTTGCCACATCTGTGAGCACACCTTGGTTATATACAAGTTTAGCAACATCTGCTGATACTCTGGGTTATTCAACAACACCCTTTTATCCATATGCTACAACTCCTAAGCACGCTCCTACAGAACAGAGCACATCCTTTGCCATTACTACACCAAGTAGGATCACATCTGCACCTGAACATGACATGGCGAATGTGACTGAATTACCTGTTAGTACTGTTTCTGCAGCAACAAGCATCACATCTGCCCCTACCGAGGATGAGACAAACAGCACGGAATTACCTGTTAGCACAGTTTCACCAGTCATTTTTAGTGATCTAAATGATGGCACTATCATTCCCAGCAACACCGTCCAGTTTATAGAGTTTGATGATAGTAGTGGTGTACCAGATTTGGACAGCAGTACGATATTGCAGTCAACAACAGTAAGCGGTGTGAATGAAATGGAATTGACAACCTTAGTTAACATGGATGTCAGCATCCCAGTGACATCTATAGTAGAGGTGCTAACAACCACTGAAAAACCTGCTCTCCTGCTACCAACCTTTGTATCTACTACTTTCAGTACACCTCTTTCCAGTGCAACAGCTTTTGGCACAGAGAAGACGAGCGGACGGCCAAATAAAGTAGATGAAGTGAGTGAGAGCAACGCTATTGGTGTACCGTATCGAATAATCCCATTGGACAATGAGTTAACTGCGAATAACATCATCCCCAGGAGAGGACGTGTGTTTTTGCGTGAGAAAACACGGAATAAGCGCATCCAGGAACTGCTTGAGGAGAAGCGAAACTTTTTGAGGCGGATGAAAAGAGCACAGGGGATTTGAACCCTGCCCAGTTTCTCTTATAGAGATACAGCTGCCAAATGCATCTTTTGAATCTAGACTTTATTTTGGTGCTTGGGTCAAGAACTGGAAAATTGCCAAAATATTGCAGTGAACTGGTGCTTTCCCTTCTTCGATGACATGGCAAACTGATTTTTGTGGAACAAAACCACTAGCAAGTGTTTGCACAGTTGCTTTGAACTTCAAAAATGTGCCTTTACGAGGTTTCAATGAAGGATCATCAAATTCAAAGCGATGTATTCTTTTTAAGAATTTTTACATTTAATTTCTGTCATCATTTATTCAACCTCATGTCTTTCCAAACCTGTATGAGTTTCTTTCTTCTAAGGTACAAAAACAGAGATTTTTTTTTTACATTTTCCATATTACGTAAGAGAATGGTAGTGAGTAGCATTGAGTTCCAAAGATGACAATAAAGCATCATACAAATCATCTTCCAAAGTCTTCTGAAGCCATGTAGTATTATCATTCACATTCCAAGAAATTCAAACACGGTTCATTAAGTTGTTTATGGTACTTTTATGGTTTTGTTTTGGACGCTTGACTGCTTCTTGTACCCATCCCCTATCATAGAGTTTTTCATTTGCGCAAATCTATGCTTCTGAACAAGTTTTTCTCCAGATATGCTCAATGACAGATACAGGCGACAGGCACATACTGTATTATGGGCAAATCTGCTGGCACTAGTCCGAAATGTACATGTTCCTTACAGTGTTTTAGCTGCTGATTTTATCCTATAAAAATTGTAAAGAATCAAATATGTGGAACCTGTGATGGTGGTGTGAATATAGTAAAAAACAAGAGCCCAGAGAAGTGAATAAGAGTGTGAACATAGGCAGACAAGACATGCAGTTAAGACATTGATATTCCTATATGTACCTACAGTATATCACATTCACACTTATGAACCATTTGATAAGAACAATTCAGGGATGCATCGTATTACATACATACAGATGTTCATTTTGTGTTTGTGAACTATTCTTGTTTCTTTTCACCAGTATGCAAGCTTGTGCTGAAACTATCATATCAGGTCAAGATGATATATTTTTATTTGTGAGATGTTTACTTGTTATAATAATACTTTACATGCCTATCCAAAGATGTCAAAGACTCCATCATTATGTAAAAAGCAGAAGAAAATGTCAAAAACAAATAAATTGTATATTTAGCAAAAAAAAAATAAAAAATGTTTCACAGTTTTACATTGCTCTTATATTATTATATTTTCTTCTTTACATTTACATTTTTACAGACCTTTTTAGATTTGGATCATTTCAGTATTGAAATGCTAAACTTTTACAACTGTTTAAGTAAGTATATTACACATACAAATTCTTAAAAAGACTTGGAAAAAAATGCTTGAACTCTTCTGATTATTTTACAACTTGGCCAGAAGGATTCTCAGAGGAAGAACTGGGCCAATTAGAACAGAAGGAATTAGAGCTGTACCTCCTCTGCCTCACCTCACTTCATCCTCTTCATTAGCCTTTATCCTTACTGTAGGTGAAAGTGTGCATGGACCAGTCTCACATCCTTTCCCTACAGACTCGGGGGCTTATAACAGAGGAACAGGACCCATATAAAAAAAGAATCACAAATAAAATCTCTTTAATAACCTCTCACTTATTTTACTATCGGTAAGGACAAGAGGTGAAATTTTTTATTTTTATTTTTGCTAAAGTCTACTGAGAAAAATACATGGTATAACATCACCATTGTTTGTCAGAAGAACTCAAAACTTTGCCAGAGTAAGTTTACCAACATCTAAAAAAAATCCCTTATTTCAGTATAAATAACATATTTCTCATTTAATTCTAAGCTAGTGACAGATATATATTTACAGTAGTTGTCATTGGTGTACGCGTACTTGAGTATAGATGACTGTGAACGACTTTTGCAGATAAAGTGAAGGAAATATACGCATCCACGCACGGGTGGAGTGGGGCACTTAAATTCACCGGGAAAATCATTTCAGGACTGGAAAACAAAGGAGACACTAGCCAAGTTTCCATCCAAGGCATTTTTGCGGAAAAATATTTACCGCTTCAAATATTTTAGCGATATAGCTGATGGAAATGCTCATTATCAATAACATTTTGTAAATGTCGACACAGTATTTTTCCGTTTAGCTTTAGCGCATAAATTCTAGATCGATACTTCAAATGTCGCAAAAAACTGTTTGGAAACACCTTTTGTCAAGAAAAAGGGCTTCAACGCAAATAAATGTAGTGTCACATGACAGAATTAGTCTATTGGCAGCGTCTGTGTTCTTGGTGCTGCTCGTGTCAAACCACCTTAGCCTCTTTCAAAAGCGCATTGAATCATATTTATATTATTGCATCTAAAATTGTATATATGATAAAAGGATGAGTTACCTCTCAAACATAAATA
>JAUMHQ010000071.1:9310435-9330959 GCA_032361165.1 Enteromius paludinosus
ACTTGACTTGACTTGACTTGACTTGACTTGACTTGACTTGACTTGACTTGACTTGACTTGACTTGACTTGACTTGACAGGCTTGGCATTAAACAGACTTGGAACAGACTTGGCATAAAACAGACTCACTAACAGTGGTTACAACATTAATACACAACAAAATGACAATGGGAACATGGCAACTTATACAAAACAATCAGGGTCACAAGACGTAAACAAACCAATGGGAACATGACACAATAAACCAGAACATGACACAAAGAACAAGGGAACCACTAGTGAAGAGATTAGAGGGCCTGGAAAGCATAAGACAAACGTGAACTGAGACTAAACTACAAAATACGTGGACTACAATATAGACATGAACATGAAACAAGACCCAAAAGCTGTGTTACAATCAGTAAGTAGAAATGATCTGTCTTTTTCTTTTACAAACACATTTTCAATACATACAATGGTTTCTATTTCTGTTTGCAGAGATATTGAGGGAAACAAGATGGAAACTGTTGGAAATGTGACCTTCAGGTCCTGTAACATGTTAACAGTCCTGTGAGTATTCTTACCCCTACGTAACAGCTGCCCAAACCTCTCTTCTTCCTCTTCTTCTTCTTCCCATTGTGCATTTAACTATCAGATGACCCTAATGTGCAATGCAAGTATATTCCAGTATTTACAAAATAAGGGTGCAACAGGTCATCAATTTCCATTCCGGGTAAAAGGCCCTTTCCATTTTATTTTCTTTCAAAACAGTGTTTAAAATGTACTGCCAAAAACAATGACAAAAAAATAATTAAATGAAAAATTTGATGCACAAAATGTTTATTATGAAATAAGTAAACAGGGAGCCCTTATATATATATTTAGCTTAATCAATATTCAGTTTTCATCTCTTTTAGTCACATAACTTTTAATAATATTTCTAATCATTAGTTGGGAAAAGTAAAGGCGTAGACCCAACCAAATCTAACATTCACAGACATTTGCATATATTTAATCCACCATCCATCTACATATATTAGAGCAGTATCTGAAGATGAATTATGGATATATGAATATATGTAAATGTTAAATGCTAACTGTAAAAAGACATTGCATGAACTGAATCCTGTGTTCAACCTTTTTTTCTGGTTTTCTCAGTTTTTTGCACCAATGGTGGTTAGAAATATGCACGATTAACAAGATCTTTTATTAGCATATCATTTCTCATAATATAAAATAAATCTGAATATAATTAAATGTTCAAATACTTACAATATATTTAAAGGGGGCTTTTAGTTCAGTTGTGCCCTATATGCATAGCTGAGGACCTTTTTGCCAAAAACACCAAGAATTGGGTCGACATATTTTCAGGGAAAGCATTTTCCTCTCCCCAGTTCTCGCTTTTCATTTTCTGCTGATATCAGTGCAATAGACTTATCTTCTTTTGTTCATTTTGGAACTTATTTCAAAGAACATGGAAACATTTACATATTAAGCAGAATAGCAATGTGTTAGGACTTCAGTTTCGAATATAATGCTATATTACCCTAATTTTTTTATATAATTTCACTGATTGTATGCAAGAGCGACTCTGTTAATTAGAAGTCAGATCCAATCCACCAATTGTTTTTTGTTTTTGTACTCATAGCTATTGACATTTCATTGTAGTGAACAACACTGTATTTCCAGAGGTGTAAAATACTTGAGTATTTTTACCTGATCACTGTATTTAAGTATTATTTTGGGCTACTTTACTGGAATACTTACTTGTTCCTCCTTAAAAAGTACTCACTGCATTTTTGCATTTTTTTTCCTTCCGTCTTGCACACAATAAATATGGTAAACAGAAGCTCAAACGCATGTGCTTGACATGCGAGAACCAATTATGTTCGCATTTCATCTTCATAATTTCAAGCAGAAAGTGTCTGGCTTCAGAAGCTTGCCATTAAATCTGAGGAATCATATTGAGATGCTGCCTCTGTAGTATATTGGCTGAATGCACAAGATTGATCACAAATAAAATCAGTGATGAAAATGTATATAATTTTTTTTATTATTATTTCTACCATAAGTCTTTCATTTTGTTTAACTGAAGAATGAAAGTCGTACATTTAGTATGGCATGAGGGTGTAAAGGATGTAGTATCCCTTTAAGAGCTGTATTTTTGTTTCTCTGTGCTGCATTTGTGGTTATATACACTAAAGATGTTTTTGACCTGTGCCATTTTTTCTTTTCTTTTTACCCCTTTAACCAATCTTTTGTATGTCTGTGTGGCAATATATTTTATACAGTTTATTTCACTTCGTAATGATAAAATGGAATGAATATGACAAAACAAGATTCTTTTTATTTTCTTTAGATTATTTCTACTTTTTTATACATAATTGAAAGTTGTGCTTTTCTACTTGTACTCATTTAAATATATCACATTTTCACTTAAGTGTATATTTAAAGTTTTTACACCCTTGGTATTTCCTGCACTCCTATGTTAACTAGCTTCTGTCCACCAAGATTAATGTTTTTATTTTTTTTGGTCTGTTTGTTTGTAGGGTCCTCCAGCGGAACCGCATTAGTTACATCCACGAGCAGGCTTTCTCTCTACTTCGTAAACTGGGCGAGCTGTAAGTTCTCAGGCATTCCCATTCCATTATAAATGTTTGCCAAAATAATCACCACAAAGTGTTCTCTGGAGTTTAGTCGTGACCCACTTCTGTTCTATTTTTGAGAAGCTAAGCAAAAAAATAAATATGTAAATAAAGTTTAAAAAATCCTTCTTGTGTGGATTTCCTTATCAATTTCAAAGTCTGGTTTGGTCTTACTCCTACTCAGCTCGACCAGTTACGAGACATCAGTCATCAAAGAGTTTGGCATCAGACTGCCTTGCTCATCACTTCTGTCAACGGATGCCTGTTTAAAAGGCAAAAGGAATGAATATTTTCTCTCTCCACAGGGATTTGTCCAGTAACAGAATCGAAGCAATCCCTCCTGATCTTTTCGTCAATCTCGGAGACCTGCTTCAGCTGTGAGTCTTCTGTTAAGATGCACATTACAAAAAACCTCAAACTGCTTCTAATGACTGGACTGCAGGGGGCACGTGGTGGGGTTCTGCAAAACTGGGACTATTTCTAGTCTAATAGGACTTTGTTACAGTTCTTTTCCAGGTTAAAGGTTTATGGAATAACATTATTAATAATCAAACTGTTATTTTGGTAATATTTACAATACAGATGCACTAATAATCAGTCATTCATGTTTAGCTAAAGCGCAGATAGTTAGGGAAAGAATGAAACCATTAATTAACGATTACTACATCAACATCAATCATGTATTAATTCTTTATTATAAATGCAGTCATTGGAAACCATGGAATAAAAGAATAAAAATGGTAAACTCATCATTCTCTGTTCTGAGTTTACATCCCTCAATTCTGGCTTTTTTTATCCCTCACAATGGACAAACTCACTATTGATAAGTTAAATCAAGCTGCAAATCCGAAAAACTAGATATAAAGTTGTATTTGCAAAAATCCTGTACTGCAAACTTTTTACTTACCCTTGTGTTCTATCGTACATTTTCCTTGTTAAATTAAAAACTTAAGGTCATGAAAGTACCACATGTGATGCTTAGTATTGATTTAATAGAAGCAGACACAGTCATATATTTATTTGCAATGTTTTAATTTTTAAATTAAAAAATACATTAAATAAATACTTAACACACACATTGTAGGGTTAGGTGTATATATATATATATATATTGTCACGCCTAGCTGGAGCTGCCAGCCAAAAGACTGTGTGACAAAGACATACACTTTGTGTATTTTCTCTCATTTGGACTCCATTTCCCAGTATGCACCTCTCCCCCACAGCTGTTGCTAGTCAGGCTCAATCATTCAATCAGTTCCACCTGTATACATACCAGTCTGTTTGTTTGTCTAGTCACGGTTCATTGATGTACACTCCCTGTATGTTTCGCCGTCATCTTAGTGCCTATTTTCCTGTGTTTCCGTGTTTCTGTGTCTCCCCTGGATTTATCGTGTCTCGACCATTGCCTGTACCCAGATCCTCGTCTTCGTCTCACCCCATGGACTGTTTACTCTATTGCCTATGCCTCTGCTGATTCTGTTTCGCCGGTGCTCGACTTTGTCTGCCTGACCCTGAGTTCTAATAAACCCTCTGCACTTGATCTCGCATGCCTCGCGTCCCGTTCATAACATATATAAACTCCAGAGACTATTGTAAGGTTTCTGTCATTTCTTTTCAAGTGCACACATTTAACTGAAAATAGTAGTATAGATCAAAATCAAATAAGAGATTAAAACCATCAGCGGTAGTTGTGATTGATATATGACATCATCTAGCAATCTAAAGCGGGTTTTAAATCGAATGTGTGGAAGGTTTAATAATTTTTTGTTATTAAAATTGAACTTCCTGTTTCAAAGTTTACAGATAGATGGCTAATGTGTGTGCCATTGATGTGTTCAGTGTTCAAGCATGTTTTTAGAGCCTCTTAATTAGTTTTGTTTTTTATGTAAATGATTCAATAAATACCGTACCGTGCCATTCACACCGAGGTATTACCGTGAAGTTTTGATACCGTTACATCCCTAGTTTTAACTAATAATGTCAATGAACATGTAATTGCCACCATGGTTAAAGCTAAGCATTTCAACTTCCAGTTTCAATTATTTATTTGCTAATGATTTGCAAAGATGAAAACATTCCAGTATTTAAATCCATAGTGCACTTCAGTGGACTCAAACAGTTGAAGGTCAAAATGACAGTTTCAGTGCAGCTTCAAAGGACTATAAATGATACCAGACGATGAATAAGGGTCTTATCTAGCAAAACAATCAGTAATTAAAAAATAAAAAGTGAATAATTTGTAATTACATTGAAAACACACAGTTGAAGTTCACTACATTGAATTAAATACTGGAATGTTTCCAGAAAAAACTTTGTTTCTTTTTGACTGAAGAAAGAAACACATAGGCATCTTGAATGACATGGGGGTGAGTAAATTATCAGGAATTTTTTTTTTTGAAAGTAAACTAATCGTTTAATCAGATTAATCAGACTTTTTATTAGTTGCTGATGTAGTAATCATTAATAAATGGCTTCAGTTCTTTATGAGTCATGCATTAGTTAACTCGGGATGATTATCTGTGCATTAGTCATCAAAATTATGTGTGTGAGTGCTTCACAATATTTCATATATATTTTATATGAACACATATTTTTTTATTTCTAAACTGTCACTTGTTCTTATCTACACTTTTTTTATATGCCTTTTCCTATCTTCGCAGACAAAGTGCCTCATATCATACATTATAACTTTGACATAACAGATATATTTAAAATCAATTCGGTCTTGACCCCTATTATTTGTCTGCAGGAATATTTCATATAACCCTATCACAGACCTGCGTGCGGACCACTTTGAGAAGCTGCATAAGTTAAAGTCACTGTAAGTCCTTTTATAATTTACTGAAGTTGAAATAATGGAGTAAATAAGAAGTTTGTTTTAAAGAAATTATCTATTTTGTAAAATTTCCACAATAAATATTGTGAATAAACTAAGACACACACAAGCTTATCCCCTCTTTTTATACCTTTCCGTTAAAAAAAAAAAACAAAACAAAAAAACAAAGAAGAAGAGCATGTTCATACGAGACACAACAGAAATAGCTTGCAATTTTGGTAATGTGCTGTTAGCGGGACCCCTTTCAGCACAGCACAATGGTCCTACCCAAACTTCACGCCGAGAAACATTGTCTTCTCCACTACTCAACAGACGAAAAACAATCTGCTTTTAGGTCATACTTCAAAGACTTCCAGAGAGCATCTTGGGCACAAAACTGCATATTTGTAAGAGAAGGAAAAGGGAAAAGAGGGCTAAAGCATTGTAAAGTGAATAATGAAATGCTAATGATGGTGGTTTCTAAAGAGCAACCCCTGAGAGAAAGCTTTTTGTGTCACAGGAGCATTGAGGGAATCGAAATTGGGAACATTCACAGAAAGATGTTTGAACCTCTCAAGAACCTGACTCACATGTGAGTGCTGCTTTTTTGAAAGTTTTGATAACAAAACGCTTCTGCTTTCTCAATATCTGAAACTCTCAACTCAAATCCCTATTTTCTGAAGTCATCGCCGTTGAGAATGATCGTTTTTTTAATGTTGTAATAAAGTAATAAAGTGTTGAGATTGATGTTTGATATATTGCCTGACAAAATGACAGCAGACCAAATGCAGACATTTTATAATGTTTTCACTCTGGAATATCCTCTTTAAAAAATATAAATACAAAAATTGACTATAATATTTCGTGGACAATTAATAATTCATGGCAATTGTTTTCCTACATGACCTGGTATAGTAATTGCGAATGATTTGGCTGAAAGCATGAAAAATACAAGGGTGTCAGGAATATATACTGGAGTGTGTACAATTCCCTTTTCAATCTTTTCAGATACTTGAAGACCCAATATTTTGTCTTTCTGCTTTGCATATCTTGCGGTATATAATTTACACTGTGAAAAGTAAGAACACTCTATGAATTTTGCAAGTAATTTGCAGTGTTTCCTCTCGGATAGAGACTAATTCTAGAACCACTTCAGTTCTGTTCTGTGTAATCTTTCCTTTCTCCTTTTGTCTTCTCCCCTTTTAAAAACATATTTCTTATTAAGGACAGGTTTAGTAGCAAAACGCAGTCACAGCAGCTCTCGTGTTCTGTTTTTCAGGGAGTTGAAGCAGTAAGAGTTTCAAGATACAATTGTGTTAATTTAGTAAAGATTGAAAGAGCTATCATCTAATCAATTAGTCTATGTTAAATGATCACTAGATAGACCCATTTACTGAAATCTTTTTATTTATTTTTTTAAAAATGACACATCAAATAATAAAAATCGATCTGCTTATAGACAACACAAATTTGCATTGCAAAGAAGGGGAGATGAACATTTTGAAAAGAGAAGGCTTATTTGGTAACATTTTACAGTAAGGTTTAATTTGTAAACATTAGTTAACATGAACTAACATTAATGCTTTATTAATATTAATCTCAACATGTTTTAATACTAACAACTGAGACATTATTGTAAAGTGGATCTGTTTATTTAGTGTTAAATTATTTATTAAAATTACTTTTAATGTTATATTTTCAATTAGACAGACAGACAGACAGACAGACAGATAGATAGATAGATTGATTGATTGATTGATTGATTGATTGATTGATTGATTGATCAATCAGTGTTCTTCATGTTGATAGACATGGCATGACACGACCAAAATGAAGATCTGATTGTTTTAATTTTTTTTGTGCTTGTTTCTTTTTTTCAGCTACTTCAAAAAATTTCAGTATTGTGGCTATGCGCCTCACGTCCGCAGCTGCAAGCCCAATACTGATGGCATCTCATCTTTCGAGGACCTTTTGGCCAACATTGTGCTGCGTGTCTTCGTCTGGGTTGTCTCGGCAACGACATGCTTCGGCAACATCTTTGTGATCTGCATGCGATCCTACATTCGCTCGGAAAACAAGCTCCATGCCATGTGCATCATCTCTTTATGCTGTAAGATGATATTAAGCATCTAGACGCATTTTAAAGCGATACTAAGTGTGTCCGAATTCATTTGGGGAGCGCTATATGCTGTGTTGAAGATCGCAATATGCTGTTCATCATCCCCTTGTGGCAAAAGCAATTTCACACATAATTAGCCTCATGCAACTTTCTATGCATTGTCTGTTGTTGTTTCTTTCTTTAGCACTAGCAGTTCAAAATACAGTATTATTTAACTTGTCCTAAATATATTTACAAATGCTTTGTGTGCGTTTAACCAAAAATTCAAGCTTTTTCGTTAAATATAAAAAAAAAATTAATTGCAGTTATGGAGGTTGTCCTAGTTCAGAAAGTCAGTGATGCCTTCTAGAGAAGCAGACTGATGGCCTAAAGGCAGCTCATAACCGGCCAGCAGCATTCAGACCCTGCGTTTACCTGACAGGATTCCCACTTGACTGAAGTACCGCCACATGTTTCACATTTTATAGTGTGAAATTCACCCATTCAGTGCACTTCCTGTAAACTAACCATTTCTGCACAAAGAAAATGATGTTTCTTTAACACTTTTCCTAATTCATGTCGTACACACTTTAGCCCACTCCCAATGGAAGCAGCAACCTATGAAACGAAAAGCAGTCCTTTGATTTCTGCTCTTTGATATGGGCTGAAAAAGGGGAAATCTAAGTTGTGCACTGGGCATCAGTATGCTCCAGAGAGCACTGCCGGGAGCAATTCAGATGAATGGAAGCTCATTCAGAATACATGGAAACCAATGGCTCAGAGTGTCCACTTTGAAGTGTAGATGTCACACTTAGATGTAGGTATATTTACAGTTTGTTACCCTTTTAGTCAAATCACTTCGACGTTACATATGGGAACTCGCCACAGAGACAGATTGCCTTTGAGCTTTAAAGAAAAAGGCCAATGAATATTGGCGTGCATTTGATTGCGCTCAGGTGCACCTCATCACTGCATGAGTATAAGAGGGCACGAGCGGAATGCACATGCAGATTTTCACTACAGAGCCGAAGCCGTTTTGAGCTACTACAGGAGACCCCCTCTGCGAGTTCTGGAGAGCTATCGAAGAAGAGTCCTGATTTCAAGAGTTGCTGCTTTCCTGCTCTCTCGTCTGACAGTGTTTCATCTGGGCGGCTGTCAGCAGATCCTGCGGGCTGGTAGCCTTTTTAAAGCCTTTTTCTAAGCGCCTGGGTCACCTCTGGGACGTAGTCCCGTGGTCCTCCTGGAGATGACCGCTCCCCCCGTAACAGGGCTGTGTCCTTCAGAGCGCCCCGAGAGGATGAGATGTCTTTGGCAGCATCAGAGGGTTAGTCAGTAGGTGAGGCTGAAGCCGCCTCGGGAGGGCACCGTGTCTGCCCCGCACGCGGTGGATACCGAACTGTCTGCTCTGCTCCTCCGCACCGCAGTAGGAATTGGTTTGGAGGTGCCACGCATGCCTTCAGCCGACCCTTCGCGGCTGGATGATTGGTTTCTGGGGGTTAGAGATGCGGCTCCCCCGCGCTCCCTCCCAGTGCCATTCTTCACGGAGGTGCACGAAAAGCTTTTCAGATCTCGTCATGCCTGCGCCCAGGCTCTTCACCCCTGTATGCGGCGATCCCTCAGGTGGAGCGTGCTGTTGCGATGCACTTATGCCCGTGCGGTGCCTCCGCCTGTGGTGAGCGTCCGCGTCTCCCATCCGAGGCGTGTAGGCTATCGTCCGCTCTCGCTGGCAATGTCTACTACGCCGTCGGGCAGGCTGCCACTGCCGTGCATGCACTCGCAACACTCCAGGTCTACCAGGCTAAAGTGTTGCAGCTCCTGCATATGAGTGGGCTGGACCAGGGGGCGATGCAGGAACTCCGGGCTGCGACTGACCCCGCTCTCCACGGTGGTCCAGGAGCGACTTCAATGGCTGAGCCTAATGCAGGTGCGGATGCCGAGAGAGCATGCTTTCTCGACGTCCCCATCTTCCAGGCGGGCCTATTTGGGTCGAGCATATCAGTACAGAGTCTTACCCTTTGGCCTGTCCCCGTTCCCTGTCTCCCCGGGTCTTTACGAAGCTCGCGGAGGGTGCCCTCTCCCCGCTGTGGCAGATGGGCATCTGCATCCTCAACTATCTCGACGACTGGCTGATTATAGCTCACTCTAAGGATCTGTTGTGCATGCCATCTGGGTCTTCAGGTCAACCGAGAGAAGAGCAAACTCTCCCCAGTGCAGAGGATCTCTTATCTAAGTATGGAGCTGGACTCGATCAAAATGACTGCCCGCCTCACCAGCGCGCGCGCGCAGGCCATGCTGAACTGCCTAGATACATTCAGGCACAAAACAGCAGTTCCTCTCATAACTTTTCAGAGGCTCCTGGGGCATATGGCAGCTGCAGCTGCGGTCACGCCGCCGGGCTTGTTACATATGAGACCGCTTCAGCAATAGTTACACGATCGGGTCCTGAGATGGGCAGAGATGGTGTCTGTTTGTCGAATGGTGTTCCTCCTGTGGAGTGGACCCACACAGATGTACGATCGCAGTTATGCTTTCCTTCCTGCAAGAGAAGTTGGAGCGCAGGCTGTCCCCTTCGACTCTTAAAGTGCATGTCGCTGTCATAGCCGCATATAACGACGCACAGAGTCCCTCGGGAAGCACCAACTCATCGTCCGATTCCTCAGAGGTGGGCAACACCCAGGTTTAATGACCTCTGCGTAGAGGCTGTGTCTTCTCGCGTCCTTGATCAGGACAGATCCTTGATCAATTTTAGGCCTGCTGTCAGTTTTCATCAAGAGTTTTTTATTTATTATTATTATAATTTTTTTTTTTTTTGACATTTTGGAAAACTCGAAAATACATTTTTACATTGAACCTACAAGCACAGCAGTTAGAGTAAAGGTCTTAATTATCGAACATT
Source organism: Enteromius paludinosus (assembly GCA_032361165.1). Taxonomy (NCBI): domain Eukaryota; kingdom Metazoa; phylum Chordata; class Actinopteri; order Cypriniformes; family Cyprinidae; genus Enteromius; species Enteromius paludinosus. The sequence continues at coordinate 9,320,868 of JAUMHQ010000071.1, forward strand.
AAAAAATAAATACAACTTCACACTGTGTCAAACATGTTTAAACACTGTCTGGATTCTTATTAAAAAAAATACAGACCAGGTTCAATCTTCTACCTTTTTATATCCTAAGCAAGCATTTTAATTGAAAAGGATGACGAGTACAACACCCCCCCACAACTTTATCACAACTTAAGTGATGTGCTAAACTCATCTACTTTTGTCCAACTTACAAGCTCTTTCTCTGCTAAACAGGTGCAGACGGTCTGATGGGTGTCTACCTCTTCATGATAGGTGCGTATGACCTGAAGTTTCGTGGCGAGTATAACCGTCACGCTCAGGCCTGGATGGACAGTGTACCCTGTCAGGTGATAGGATCTCTAGCCATGCTCTCAACCGAGGTGTCAGTTCTGCTACTCACCTACCTGACCCTGGAGAAATACATCTGCATCGTCTACCCATTCCGATACCTAACCCCTGGCCGCAGACGCACCGTCACCATTTTGGTGGTCATCTGGTTCTTGGGCTTTGTTATTGCTTTCCTGCCTCTCGTTTGCAAAGGGGTTTTCAGAAACTTCTACGGAACCAATGGTGTGTGTTTCCCTTTGCATTCTGAGCAGCCAGAGACTCTTGGAGCACAGATCTACTCCATTGTGATCTTTCTGGGTATGTGAGAATCCTTTAATTGTGTTCAAAAGATGTCCTATTAGATGATGGCGCACAACAGTCAGGTTCTGGCCTTAAAAATCCCAGTCATTTTCTCCATAGAGAAATATATTTTTAATGAGTAAATCATTTATGAGAGACCTACCATAAGCTCTGAGGTAATGGTATATGCATTTATTGAAGCCACCAGTCATTTTTGCATTTCGAAACTGTTCTCATAAACCCTCAAGTGTGATTTATGTCATATTTATTTCAGTAACTAACTAAACTAAAAAAAATAGTAACATGTTAGAATAGGTAACACTTGTTAAATTTTAGTTTCAGTATTAGGGATGTAGAATAAGGTCATGTAGAAAAAGGCATTAAAATGTGCTTAATTAGCACTAACAAATGGCTAATATTAACTAAGTGTAACCATAAGATAAAGTGTTACCAAAAAATCTTTGTATCTTTTTACCTTTTATCTTATATACATTTCTTTTAGTAATGTTGCCATTAATTTCAGTGCTGATTGGTTTGATTTTGATTCCCTATGGAGAAAATCCCAAAAAAAAATGCACATTTAGAAGAGACAGATGAAAGTAGTCGGTCAATGTTGCACTCAGTAAAGATTTTTAAGACATTTGAGACATCATAATTTCTCCCTTCGAAAGTTTACTTTTGTTTGCAAGCTTTTCTGTTCTTACAGCAGTAAGAGTTATTTTGTTCCTGGTTGAGAAACTGTTCCCTCTCTGAGTGCTCAATTTGTTTGTGTGATAGAGGTCACACCCAGAGGTCTAGGTTTAGATTGGAAATAAGGACTAAGGGCACTGGCGTTATTAACAGAGCACTGAAAAAATGTGGTGGTTTCCAGCGAGACCAGTTATCTCAACAGTAACCTAGTTTTTTTTTACCTGAAAGGTATTTGAAGTGTATTGTTGTGGTGCTTACGTTTCGTATTGAGGTTGTGCTCTACATCGATGAATGCTTTATGCTGTTATTTATCATGTCAAATACATATCCTGTTTCCAAATAGGTCTCAATCTGGTGGCCTTCCTTATCATCGTACTGTCTTATGGAAGCATGTTTTACAATATCCAGAGAACAGGAACTCAGACAACAAAATACAGCAACCACATTAAGAAAGAGCTGACCATCGCCAAACGCTTCTTCTCCATTGTCATCACCGATTCGCTCTGCTGGATTCCTATTTTCATACTCAAGATTCTGTCACTGATGGAGGTCGAAATCCCTGGTAAGTGCATCACGGGCCATTTAAAGTCTGCAGGGCCATCAGTTTCTTCAAGGATGAGTCTGATATTGAGCTGAAGCAATGTTTTTATCAGCTACAGTAATTTATCATAGACTTTTATTTCACTGTCTGTAAATAGTGATATGGTTAAAATAACCTAAATGTTAATATGATATAAAGAGTTTTACTTCTCCATTTTAGCTAGTTAGTACTCTCCCTCATGTAGTAACAGACCTATATGCGATTCAGTTCAACACAAAAAGAGACATTGTGATTAGTGTACTCACGATTTATTTGCATTTAATTGCAATAAATGAGGGCTAGAGCTGAAGTTATGACTTACAGTTTTGCACAAGGAACAGCAAAGGTTGTCATTTATTAATGATCTCCAGAAAAAAAAAAAAAAACACCTTTTGTGTGTCAGTAAAGAAAGGTTGTAAAAAACATGAGTGTAAACAATGACAGAATTGTATTTTAAGCTGTGCTTTTTTAGTATATTCAAAAACATTCAAAAATAATAATTTCCTCTCTCTCTAATAATTGCGTATAAATTTAATACATATTTTTACATTTAGAATAGATTTTTGGGCATTTGTATATTCAGAAACATTCATACATAGACTTGCCCAAAAATTCATGTCTGACCCATCGAATGCTCTTTCTATCTGCATAATATTCAACAATGGCTGGGAAAATGACACTGTGCTTCATTATGATTTCTGAACCCAAGCTATATTTTTCTAGGACATTTCACTAAAAGACTGGAGTTTTTGTTGCCATCCTCTATTTGAACGATGATATTTCTAGAGATAATTAACGGGCAGTTGAAAAGTCCCAAATGATTTTTCAAAGAAAAGCAATCAGCAAAAATGACATGGTATTCCAGCTCTCAATGCATAATTTTCTCCCCATTACTCTCTGCAGGAACCATCAGCTCATGGGTTGTCATCTTCATTCTGCCCATCAACAGCGCTCTCAACCCCATCTTGTACACGCTGACCACACGGCCCTTCAAAGAGACACTGTTGCAGGTGTGGTCCAACTACAGACAGCGGAGACCGCTCCTCAGCAGCCACCCGCCTCATCTACCTTCCTTTACGTGGCAGGAAATGTGGCCACTGCAAGAAAACAGCCAAACCCTCTGCTCTCCAGACTACCTGGCGCATCCGTGTGAAATGTCTAACACCACCCAGTTGCTGCCCGTGGAGGGGTCGAACGGGACATGAGGTGGTCTGATGGTGTCCTGCCATCAGCATCACCTCATGCCTCACAGCTATGGACATTGAAAGGACATTGTTTTTTTTTTTGTGGATGGATTACATGCATGTCCTCACTCAGAACAGGGATAATAATCATGAACTGCATATAAGGACTGTTTGTCAGCATGAGTGTGTTTTTGTTCAGGAGGATATTAGGAGAACAGCACAAAAAATAAAAACAAAGACACAGAGCCAGATGTTTGCAAACCCTACTGAAAAGACCTGCTGTTTTAAGCTGATTTTTGCTGGTCTGCTGGTTAAGAGCATTGTCAAAATATTACAATTCTGGCATCACTTATTTCCACCCTCATGTCCTTTTATGAGCAGAAAACAAAGTTATTTTATTTTAAGAATTGTTTTGAAGTTTTTGTCCATACAGCAAAAACGGATTGCAGTCAAATTTAAATTTCCTGATAATTTACTCACCCCCATGTCATCCAAGATGTTTATATATTTCTTTCTTCTGTCAAAAAGAAATCTGATGAAACATTCCAGAATTTATATCCATAATGAACTTCAATGGACTCCAAACGGTCGCCTTGCTCTGCTCTGCAAAGGGCATAATACGTTTTTAAGGTCACGCTTAATTTGAAAGTGAACTTATCCTTAAACTTAAAATGAAAGAGATTTTTATTAATTTAAATAAACTAAATGTTAACTGTGTTTCATAACAAACATTAAACTTAATTAGCATCAATTTTCACATTTTCATTTATCTAAAATAAAACAAATGAACCAATGAAATAAAATGAATGAGATTTATTATATAGATACATTTTTAGATACCCATGTACAAAAAAAAAGCAATAAATAAAAATGATTAAAATTTGAATGACAGTTTTTACAAATGCTAACATCCTTTTGCCATATCTATATTGTGCTTCTATCTCACTAAAAAAAAACATTTTAAAATAACAGATCACTAAAATATTCAGAAAAATATATCAGAAACTGTGAAAAGAATAAGAAGAGTATGCCGGTCTCTGCATCTTTTATGTTTGTTTATTACATGTTTGTAAAGTCATGGATAAAACCTCTGGATCATTTGTACATGAGAGTGAGTAAATCATGACAGAATCTTGACAGAGCCTGGTAGGCCTGGCTTCAGCACACCAGCATCCAAAAGACAACATGCAGTACTGACCAGCAAATCTTTTCAACAGGGACATAAAAGCGCAATTCATACGATTGTATTGTATTGATAAGCCGATGATGAGGCTTGATCAGTTTGTTTACAAGTGACTCATCCACAGGGTCAGAAGTGACAGACAGAAAATAGATATGGCTGACTAAAAAAGTGTTAACTTAGTGTTTTACCATCGGTCTGTGTTACACCTTAGACTTTTGCCCCCGTTTGTTGTATTGATTGACATCTTGTCTTTTCAGTGTTAGTACTGGTGTGCGGCTATTCAATGTTTAAGATGTGTTTCTTGTCCAAATGAAAATGTGTGTAGCATGTTAATATTTGCTGCTTTTTTGTACAAAGTGTACATATATATTGTATAGAATTATTTTTATCTAGCCAAACTGGTTCAAGCATCATTCAGGGTTTTAACAGATGGTTTCCATGAGAAATATCAGTCCTTATTAGAATAAGGTGTGAAGGCAGGAGGTATAGGCTTTTGTTTTAATTAGAGATATCTGTCAGTCATTTTAACTGTCTTTTTCTTTCAAACCCACAGGAGGAACAAAGTTAAAATGCCCATCCAGTGTTGCCTTTTTTTATTATTCTTGAATCATCAGGACTATGTTTAGATTACAGTTTTTATGGAAATAGCTCACTGTACAAATAGAAAACCATGCATAATTTATTTCATTTGAATGTTTTTGTCAGAAACCTTCTACCTGGATGAATCTTACACATCTCAGTGAGCATGAGCATATTCGGTCTATATTTAACCCTCAAAAAGTAAATAAAATACCAATAATAATTATACATCATACACACAAAATTTAAAGGTCCTAAACATGGCTTTATTTTCATGAAACTACATATTGTATACATCAAACTGTATACACAGACACTTTTATCCAAAGCAATCAGAACCAACAAAAGAGCAACAATATGAAAGTTTGTTAACAAATCTCAGTTAGCTTAATACAGGAAATGTATTATATAATAAATAAAAAGAAATGGATAGAACAGAAAAATAATAGAGCAAGCTAGTGTTGGAGGCTTTTTTCTATTGTTAATTTTAGAATTAATGAAACAGACAGAATACAAAAAAATGAGAGAAGCTAGTGTGTTTTTTTTTTGTTTTTTTTTATAAAACAAGCAGTTAGTAAAATGAAAATTAAACTATGTTTAGGACCTTTTTTTGCATTGCGACTGTTATTTTTATGACATTTTCTACCCCAGCTTTAGTCAGTGTCATTTACAGCACTTTATGATCTTAAAATCTTCTGCTCACTAGCCTTCATTGTTTTGATCCACAATACAGCAAAAAATTTCTTTTTTTCTTTAAGTAGATTTTAAAATGTAACTTATTCCTTGGATTTCAAAGCTACATTTTTAGCAGGATTACTCCAGTTAGTATTTTGGTCCAGTTACCGCTTTACCAAAATATCTATAAAAAAGATGTTTCACAGCAAATCAGAATATTATGATTTCTGAAGCATCATGTGACACTGAAGACTAGAGTTATGCTGCTTAAAATTGAGCTTTAATCAAAATATATTCAGATCGAAAGCAGTTATTTTGCTGTGTTTTGAACAGAATTCTTTAAAAAAACTAAAAAATTTTACTGTTCAAGAACTTTTGACTGGTAGTATATGCTTATCTTTATTACTTTTATATCTTATTTAAAATTTGACCTGACATATTTTTGTGACATTCACCCAGCTAACACTTAATTTATATAATGCCCTCTGAGCATGCAAGGGTTTTATATTGGTTGTCTCCATTTTAGGGACCCATTTATAAAGAGCTGTCAACTAATTATTAATAAAACATCGTTAATGACGTTAAATGTGGAAGGTTACCATTTACAACTGTGATCATTAAACAAAAAATGATAATTGTTTTGTGACACTGTCTACTCAATTTAAGAAGAGGATATTTTCATGTTTTGTGACATGTTATTTTCAGAGATTCCCTGTATGTTTCTGAATGTAAAGATAAATAAATCAACTAATTTTTTCAATGTTTGAACGCTGCTTTCACAGCTCACTATTTCAGAAGGTGTTGATATATTGCTTCACACCAAGCACACCTGTGTCACTAAATTTAAGTGAAGATCCAATGATTCACATGTGGCAGAATATTCTGTATAAGTGTGAAGACATATGACGTTATAAGGGTGTGAATTACTCATATACATATGCCGATGTTTTCAGTACTTTAATATATTGCTATTAACTGATCATTACTGTGTCTAGTAATTAAAACTCACAAATAGTCCATTAGCAGCCACATATTAATAGCACTTAATACATTTTCATTTCCCTTGTAATTTGTATATTGTGTGGATGACACATGCTGATAGGGGTTGTTGTGTTTTATCACCATGTACGGTACATATTACTCCTGTAAGAGTAAGTGTGAGTGAACAATGACACTAACAGTTAAGTTAAGTCCAGAAAGTAATCGCAGACACAGACTGAAAAGGCAAGCTAGAGCAATCCAGATGCAAATCATAAAACTGAAAAAAAAGAAAAGAAAAAATTGGAGTCTAAACAGAGAATAGGCTTTTAAATAGGTCACCGTGCCTGACCTGGACTGGAAGTGTCTTGACCATGTATGTAGCCTGTGTTGGCATGGAGACAGGCAGATGAATTAGGTGACCCTATTGCACACTAAATAAAGTGGTACTGACTGACTTCACTGACAACACTTTCCATAATGATGGGTGAGCCTTATGAAATCCGTCAAGAACAATCTTTCATAAACTTAAAAAAAAAAGCTTAATTTTATGAAAATAATTTCATGAATTTTATGAATGAATTTACAAATACAAGTGGTGACAGATCCCCATTGGCTTCTTCAGTGTTTAAAGTTTGGGGATATGGTGAGGGAAATATTAGACAATACCGGAGTTATGTCTTTTAAAACTTTTTGTTCCAAATGTAATTTATTTGATAGAATCATCATCAAAGCTATCCCAAAATCTGGAATTCAGATGTCTTGTAACGTATCTTTAAATAATGTAACATCTTCTTCCTCAGCTCTTGGTGAATAGGGTTTGTCTTACTAACCTAACTTTACCCAATATTGTAATCCGGAAAGTCTTTGTAAAGGAATTGTACCTTGTTTCTTCAAATAAAAATTCAATTTTTTTATTTTATTTTTTTTTCTAAGGATGCAGTTAGAATATTAAATACAGTATGTAAAATTTCCGGAAAAACAACAACAACAGCAAACAAAGCGACGGCACCTGAGAAAATGACTTCTCCAAAACCTTGACCCTCCTGTCTGTTCCTCTGGAGTGAGCAGAGACTATCACATCCTTCAAGATTAAGCAGCTGAAAACTGTTTCCAAAGTACAAAACCACCCCAAACTTTAACCAATGCACCTACAATCAATTAAAAAATCAAAATAAATAAATAAACTCTGCATTTCTCCTCTTCTTTAGCTTGCCTACAAAACCTGCCCATTGTGTAATACAAATATTGCTGTGCTCTTTAACAAATCTCTGTGTTGCTCTTTTGTAAGTAACTTTGCATAAAGGGGATTATTTTATTGTAATTAATTTATTCTTTTAATTTCTTTTAGTAATTGCCTGTTTGTGTCCAGTCTCTAATCACAGATTGCAGAGCGTCCCCTACAGCCGAAACTATTTTTTTTTTTCCCGACAGCTAAACTGACTGACAGATATAGTTGGCTATCAAGAGTACCGGGATAACGTTAATCCACATGAGTTTATGGTCAGCAGTCACTCGCAGGTTTTTTCTTTCTCTTCCCGGCGCGTTTTTGTGACGTCATTCCGAGCTGCGCAACGGACGCGATGAGTTTGTTATGACACCTATTTTGTAACAGAGTAAATCGGAAGGGTATTTGTTTGTCCACAGTCAACCTGGAAAACCACGGGAAGCGCTTGACCAGAGTCACAGTCGCACATTCAGCTTCATAGATGTTTCCAGCCTGTAGATATTCCCTCCAAGGTACTGTCACACTTTCACTGACGTGTAGCCAGAACGCTAACCACACGTTGTAAACCTTTGATTCTACAAACCAGAGAGCCTATACACTTTCATACTAAGTTGTTATTAACCATTTTTACACTGGACATGGCACAAATTATGTGTTTAACTGGAGGTTTATACGTCTTGCTAGTTAACTGAATCCTGCAGCTGTTTAGTCGCAGGGAAAGTAGGGTAAAGGTCACTCAAATATCGGTCAGAGTGCATGTGTCCTTGTGTCTTAGAAATGAAGACTTAAGAACGCGTTTTCTTTTACCTTCAGTATAAACATGAACCTGATTTTTGTAGGCAAGCAAATACCTATTCTTTTAAGTGAGTTCTTTAGTTGGCCTGTTGCTTAAAGGAGGATTTTGTAACAGCTTATCCTGTTATATAAAGTTGATCCATTTAGTAGAACAACTTTATTGATACGCTATACACACACAATGTGTTTGTAATACTAAACTGTTTGTTAACCTGATGTGAAGTTAATAGGTAACTGAATGAGAAGGGTCCTGTCCTGTTCTGTCTGTGACCTAATTGTTTTGCTTTGCGTTTTGTGTGCAGCACGGAGGTGTATACATGCATTGAAGGCAGTTCAAGCAGAGCATGTCACTCCTCAGGTGTACTCCACACGGAGTTCCTCCTCCACCATGCCACGAATCACCACACACTACACGTTGTACCCCAGAGATAAGGACCCACGATGGGAAGGTCAGTTATGTGCTACATTGTTACTGACTTACTTCACTTTATCCTCTTTAGAAGTAAAAGTGAACACATTTTGATTGGACGTGACAGAAAGATTATTATTATATAAAATATAGCATGATTTATAATAATATGTACCATACCTCTCTATAAATGGTCCCTCTGTTTCTTTCAGTGTTCCTTTGACAACTGGTTTGAGCATTTCTTGTTGTGTGAATGTGTGTTTTCACTTCTTGTTTAATTTCTGAATTTCTTGTAGTTTACCTTTTTTAGGTCTACTATAATTGTATCCAAATGTGCTTGATAAATAAATATTGTATTGTAATACTGTAAATATTTTATTGCATTGAAACTGTTCAATATTTGCTGAGTTGACATTTTCTTTGACAAAACCCACAATTAGTTTTGCATTCATTGGAACTGGATGATTTTCGTATCAAGGAGAGGCTCAGATGATTGTGAGTGCCACTGTGATTCTCTCTTTTCATATGTTTAGGGGTGGAAATGGAGCGGTTTGCTGATGAGGCAGATGTTGTCATTGTCGGTGGAGGTCCAGCTGGCCTGTCAGCAGCCATCCGGTTGAAGCAGCTGGCCAATCAGCATGAGAAGGAGCTGCGGGTTTGTGTGGTGGAGAAGGCTTCTCAGATTGGAGCTCACACATTATCTGGAGCCTGTCTAGAGCCCACTGCACTCAATGAGCTTATTCCAGACTGGAAAGAGAGAGGGGTACAAACAAACATGCACACTCTACTCCACTTAGAATCCGTTAACACAACACAGACTATTGCAAATACTATATTCCTATTGTAAGTGCAAAAAAATAAATCAATTAATTAAATAATAACTGTAAAAAAATATATAGGAAATATTTTTCAGTTATGATTTACTGTCATGTTATTGATAAGCATTTTCTGATTGTGTTCACACATGAACTAGGGATGCTCATTTCGGTTTTTCTCATAACCGACAACCGACGCTTGTTCACCGATTATTAACCGGTTAACTGACAACATTATTTTAAATGAGAATTTATTTCAATTAGAAATGATAAGTGCCTGTGACCCGTTAAAAATAGTAATATTAATATCAACGATGGCAACGTCCACAAAACTAAGTCTTACCACTTTCTG
>JAUMHQ010000071.1:9331059-9350142 GCA_032361165.1 Enteromius paludinosus
TAGGCTATGAGTAGGTAAAATACTGAAATAAATAAATAAAATGACCTTTTAAACCGTTTAACTGATTGTATTAATCGCTTAAACTTCAAATCTGTCGGTTAACGGTTAAAAGGTTAAAATGAGCATCCCTAACATGAACCAGTGATGTCCATGACACTGATTTTGATTCATGTCTAACAGGCTCCAATGAACACTCCAGTTACAGAGGACAAGTTTTCTATTTTGACAGAAAAATACCGCATTCCTGTTCCAATATTACCAGGTAGGTTGTTGCTGTTGCATAAGACCCATTTTAGAAAGTTATAGAACTTCACACAATGATAGTTACATAATGTAATAAATGAATAAATAAATAAATGGTTACTGTGTCACAGTGTCCTGAATGGTTTTGTAAGGTTTTTTTTGTATTATTTTTTTTTTTTTTTCTGTATTTTTGACTGAACACTAGTTTGGGTGGCTCACCAATGTACAAGATTTTTCTAATAAGTATGCGTGACAAAAGTTCTTTCGGGTAAAAGGAATTATTAAAGGTAGTAGTTTAGCAGATTTTTTAGCAGCAATGTTAACATGTCATCCTTCAAACAATCTTAACCCAAGGAACGGTCTTACACCCTTATACCTTGTAACAAATGTGCTGTAAACAGATCTAATAACACCCCATGGGGAGCCCCAATGATAGTGTGATAAGACCTCTCCCATGGCATAGAGAGCTCATGATGTTACATTGGCATAATGATGACCTAATGGGTTAATTATATGGGCCACACTTGTGTAAACAAAGCTTCAGTTGATTGCAATCTAGGGCACAGTCAAAATAGTAAATGCATTGAAGTGCAAATAATCTTTCACTATACAAGCTTTTAAAGCTTTTTAAGACTGGTTCGGTATCATGGATGCGATTAAATGCAATTTGTGAACACAGGACTTCCGATGAATAACCATGGAAACTACCTAGTTCGTCTGGGGCATTTTGTACGCTGGCTTGGAGAGCAGGCGGAGGAGCTGGGAGTGGAGCTGTATCCAGGCTACGCAGCGGCTGAGGTCAGAATGCCTTCTGAACATATGCATTAATGATGCAACGAGTGATGTGCTGTACTTATTAAGGCTCTGGATTAGCAACCAAAAATGTTGTAGGTTCAAACCCTGTGAGACAATCAGCGCACTATTACCTGGAATTTATTGAACTTCAGGAATATTGTTTCTGTAGTAAGCAGGGTTCCCATGGTCATGGAAAATTTGCAAATTAAAAAAATGATTAATCACAAATTTAAAAAGTCATGTGTATGTGTAAACATTTATGTAGTTCTTATATTACCTTGAAATTACACTCTGAGGGCATTCTCTATTAAATTATTTAAAACATATATACAGTAATAAACAAAAAAAATATTTAATAAAGAAAGTTAATTGGTTAAAATGCAGGGAAATGAAGTGACATGTGGCCCGGTATGGTGACCCATACTTGGGTTTTTTTTCCCCTGCATTTAACCCATCCAACGTGCACACACACGGCAGTGAGAAGTGAACAACACACACACACCGTGGGGTCCGGGGGGACCGGTGTCTTGCTCACCTCACTCAGTCATGGTATTGAAGGTGGAGAGAGTGCTGGGAATTCACTCCCACCACCCACAATCCCTGCCGGAACTGGGACTTGAACCCACGACATTTGGGTTACAAGTCCAACTCCCTATCCATTAAGCCACGACTGCCCCCAGAATGCAAGTTATGACATCGCATTAATTCCTGTTGTGGGAGTCACAATTAAGAGATAAAAGGTTAGTCACATTACTGCTAATAAACTGTTGACCTGTCTGTTTTTTTCCTTACACAGGTGCTGTTTCATGAGGATGGCAGTGTGAAGGGAATTGCAACCAATGATGTTGGCATTGCTAAAGATGGCTCTCCAAAGGTTTTATGTCAATATACATTCCAGTGCAGAATATTTAAATGCCCTAAATACACGTAGAGCATTAAAGACACACAATTTATGTGTAATTCTTTTTTCATTTAATATAAGAGTAATTAATTATAGTCTAAAACAATCTGCTGAATGTTCACAGCAAGGCGAAACGAATTTGTAAACTACAGCAGTGAGTAAAAAATGAAAGGGTAACTGTGGGGAAAAGTGATTCCGCTATGCAGATGGCATATTCGTGTGCTATTACCACCACATATTTCACGCTCTGTTGAACTCCTCCAGGATGTGTTTGAGAGAGGCATGGAGCTCCACGCTAAGGTCACTATGTTTGGGGAAGGCTGTCACGGACACTTGGCCAAGCAACTTTACAAGCAGTTCAATCTCCGAGAGAACTGTGAACCGCAGACATACGCTATTGGTCTCAAAGAGGTACAGAACCCCTCTTGCTTTAATGATGCTATGTATGATGCTGTATTTCTATATTCAGTTTGATGTCACTGTTCAGTCTCATCACCCTTTCAGTGACAACAATCAGCTATTTCTTTTTTACATTTGGAGTCATTTAAAAGCTTGATTCGATGAACTGATGAATACAAAACAAAACCCTGTTTTCTTTTAGATTTGGGTTATTGATGAGAAGAAGTGGCACCCAGGACGGGCAGAGCACTCGGTTGGCTGGCCTCTAAACAGGAACACGTACGGAGGCTCCTTCCTGTACCACCTCAATGAGGGGGAACCACTGGTGGCCCTGGGATTTGTTGTAAGTCATCTTATTCCTGAACCTTTTGGGTGGAACTCTGATTGAAGTGTTTCATTGGATTCGCAAAAGTCCTCTTTGAAGCCTTAATCTTAAAGCAGAATGTTCTGGATTGATGTCTTTCTCAGGATGCTTTGATCTATAAAGATATTATTGACCTCGTTCATCATGTTCTTTCATGAGCTAAAACGAGTGTGAAAAGGCTTTCAACTTTTGAAGTTGTTCCTGGTCAGGGTCTGTCATGAGGACATTCGCTCATCCTGCTGATAATTTAGCAAATCATAATGACATTTTTTTTAAAAGAGGCATTTCATGGAATGCTTGTGATTCATAGAAAATGGTCTCAGTTCCAGACATCTTGAGGAGCTTGGCGGTGATGATGGGTTATTATCCAATGTCGTCATGGCCCAGGATGGTACTCAGTCTGATTGGTCACAGTTGTCTAGAGATACAGTGCAGCGTTTGATTGACAGAACTAAATAAAATCTCATGATTACTTTGAACTGTCTGCCGCTTAAATACATTTAATTTGCTTGCTGAGCTGTTAGCAGAGGTGTTGCAGTTTTGAGATGCACATTGTGAGAATACACTACTGTTCTGAAGTCTGGAGTCAGTAATTGTTTTTTATTTTTATTTTAAAGTAATACTTTTTTATCAGCAAAGAAATTATACACTGATATTAATTATACTTTAATACATAATAATATTAATACATTGACCAGTAGGGAATTTGGTCCAAATAAATACTATTGTATTATAGTCCTTTCCATCTTATCTTAGCAGGCAACAGTAAGCAAGGAGTGTGGAGCATTTCAAACAGTCAGTGCAATTATTCTGTTATAGTGAACTGTAGATATGTTTGTGTTTGTCTCATCAGGTAGGTTTGGACTACACTAATCCCTATCTGAGCCCGTTCAGGGAATTCCAGCATTGGAAGCATCACCCCTCTATAAAGTCAACCCTAGAGGGTGGCAACAGAATAGCATACGGAGCCAGAGCCCTCAACGAAGGAGGTTTCCAGGCATGTCAGCGACTACAAATTCTCAGTGTATGTTCTTGTTTTCTCTTGATGAACTTCTCTCATTCGTGTTCTCACCCTACAGTCAGTTCCTAAACTGACGTTCCCGGGTGGCATGCTGATAGGGTGCAGTCCAGGCTTCATGAACGTGCCCAAGATCAAAGGCACACACACAGCCATGAAGAGTGGCATGCTGGCGGCCGAGAGTGCCTTCAGCAAAATCACAGATGAGAATCTGCAATCGGAAACAGCAGGTAGCCAACCCAGATATCTTTGCAAGTTAGCTGAGGTGTAACTCAAAGGGTAGCCAGGTATCCTAGACAGAGAAGGTTTTTTATATTCTTTCCCTCTCTTTTAGGTCTTTATATTCCCGAATATGAAGAAACTTTTAAAAAATCGTGGGTCTGGAAGGAGTTGTATTCTGTGAGGAACATCAGACCGTCTTTCCATAACTATTTTGGTCTCTACGGAGGGATGGTGTACACTGGAATATTCTACTGGATTTTCAGAGGAAAAGAACCATGGACTCTAAAGCATAATGGTAAGAACAAATAACACACATTATGACATTTTTGCTTGTTTATAACAATGCTTTTTATTTAAAGCAAACATGGCAAAAAGATACAAATTCTGAGCTATAAAGTAAGTTCGGGGTATTTGTGTTTTATTTAATAGATTGTACATTTTTATTGAGCTCATGAAATGGGCATACTTTGAAGAGTTGTATTATTGTCCATTAATGAGTGAATTTTAAACTTTTCTGATCCATCTATTGATGGAAAATGCTGTGAAGTGCAAGTCTTTATCTGCTGGGAAAAAGTACTATTTACAACTAAATAAGTGCATGAAATCAGAAACGTTAAATAAAATAGATACTGCTAAATACTAATAAATGAATGTAAATATACAGTCCTTACCTTCTAAAAGATTTGAAATGCCCAAGGCAACATTTTTTTTAGACTACATTATTCTGATTGTGTTGTTTCTTTATCAATTCAAAATCACTTTTGTGGAAAAAAAAGTTACTATGTTGTCCAAAACTTTAACTTGTCCAAGGCACTTTTGGAGGTTTTTAATTCCTTTTTAACACAACATAGCAGCAAGTAAACAACATAAAACTTGAGCACAATTGTATATTCTTTGTTATTCATATTCATTTCAGTTTTGTCTCATTTCAGATTCATCTGCTAAATGTAATGAACTAACTGTGGATAGCTAGAGGGCCCCTTCCTGGCTGAGCAGGCAGTTCTTAGACAGAATTAGCTTCGGTGCGAGCCAGACTGCATGCTAATAGTCAGACATGTTGCTATGCAAGACTACTACTCGGTTCACTACAGCAGCGGGCGTCTGACATCTGTTACAATTCATTTGTTTGTTTGTTTTTATTTCTAATGGTAAACAAATGAACGTCCTGTAGGTCTAGACTCTGCTCAGCTGAAGCCGGCTAAGGACTGTACACCCATCGAGTATCCGAAGCCCGATGGGAAGATCAGCTTTGATCTGTTGTCATCTGTAGCCTTGAGCGGGACCAATCATGAGCATGACCAGCCGCCCCATCTGACGCTGAAGGATGACGGTGTTCCCGTGGCCCAAAACCTTTCCATTTATGACGGCCCAGAGCAAAGGTTTTGTCCTGCTGGTATGTAACTAATGTTTCTGTTGTATTTAGGAATGAAGGGCCTAATTTGTACCCGATAATACAAGATCAACAAGCTTGACTTGCTGAGGCTGATGAAATGCTGCCAGTGTTTAGACATTTTGTCCCTGTTGTCCCATAGGTGTATACGAGTATGTTCCTCTGGAGACAGGCGATGGCATGAGATTACAGATCAACGCACAGAACTGCGTCCACTGTAAGACCTGTGATATCAAAGACCCCAGCCAGAACATCAACTGGGTTGTGCCTGAGGGCAGTGGAGGACCAGCCTACAACGGCATGTGATTTTAGTATTACGTATCGTTTTTATTATTAGGCACATCGCACAAGTTCAGAATCACCGCACTCAACTTTCAGGGTTAAAGATTTTAAAGACTTGAGAGTCCTTCTGATGTGCCTAGGGAGCAGAAAGTCCTCATATCATGTGTGATATGAGCTTGAAGTGTAATTACATAAAGTTGCTTTGCATATATCAGGTTTGATCAAAATGTAACATTTGAAAAAATAATTATATAGAACGTCCATCAAAGGAATGTCTCAAACGGCGAAGGATCGTGTTGGATTAACAACCAGTGAGCGTTTTTGCTCACCATGATGCGGTTAACTGTAAACTGACAGTTTTGTATATATTGTCAAAGTTGGTAACTGTAACTGGTAGAAATAAATGAATTGTTCCAATTTGTTGGTATGTTTTATAGAACTACAAACACAAAAATCCCTGAAAATATCAATTGTTTTATTTCACACAACTGACAGGACTGAATCTCATTTTATCAAAAGAAAAAAAAAAAGGGGTTGCCTTTTTATCCAACATTTGATAAATGAACCCAGAAACGAACAGTATTATTTGCCTATTCTTGAGCAGTAATCAGTGAATCTTTATATCAGCTTACTAAAAATGCACAAACGTTTTTTCAGTCACTCTCACAGACAAATCGTTTTATAACATCGTAGACAAAATGAAATCCCTTTCCAAACTGGACATTTCATATGTATCCTAAACGAAAGAAACTCCAAGGCCTTTTTTTCCCCAGTTTTAGACTAAAACACTAAGACACAAGTGCAATGTAAGTGAACATATTCAGGTAGGTTGGTGTGGAGTGAGGTTACTGCAGTTTCCGTTATGCAAACATTTTGGCATAAATCTTCTTTTCTTTCTCTTTCTCGTCCTTCACTTGCTGCTTAACTTTCAGCATTTCATTTCCAATCGCTGAAATAAAAAAAGGGAGAATGTAAGAAAAACAAAACGAAAAAAAAAAGTAATAAAAAATTGCAAACCAAATTCAGGCTTTGTAAAGACCTTTGTCATCTGGTGCAATCTCGTGCGCTTTCTTCAGATCAATCTGCAGTTTAAAAATAGAAAAAAGAAAAAGAAAAAATACCAGTACATCATTCATGATTTCTCTCTTTATGCTTCATGCAAGAAAAAACATCACACAGGTTTGGAACGACATGAGGATGTGTAAATGATGCCAGAATTTCATTGTTTTCTTTGAAACATTTGTGCAGAGGTTCTTAATTTTGTGGCTTATTTCAAATTGTTGGATTGATGTTGTCTAGTATGCACAAAAACTGTAAGCAACTGTTATGGTAGTTTTCAGATATTTGAGGTCTCAGGTGGGCTGCTCTGTTTGTTTGACCAAAGTTTGGGAACCAGTGATTTAGAGTGAGATGAATGTGTATTTCTGCCCATGTAGTGTTGGTACCATAGCTTTGCTGAATTCTTTAAGTCCCTGCCAGGCCTGAGCTCTCCTGAACAATGCCTTAGTGTTTGTCTGGTTAAGCTCCAGGGCCTGAGGAGAAAAACACACAACTATGTTATCCATCTCAATCACCCCACAAACAAGGAGAAAATACAATTTGACAGATTTAAAGTAATCTATATTCATTTAAACTTGTCCCTAAATAGACAGTGCGTCTGGTGATCTATAAATAGTAGTGGCTGTGACAAGGTTATTTCAAGAGCGATGAATAGCTGAGGTATGCCATTATAAAACCTTTGCTTCTTATATCCTGTAACCCAGATGCAACTGGACACCATTCAGTCGGCTCAATGTCAGAAGGTCTCATGTTACCTCATCACAGCTCTCGATAGCTTCCTGCCAGAGTTTGAGTTTGAGTTTGCAGGCGGCCGTGTTGAGAATGCAGCTCAGGGCTGTGGGCTCCAGCTTTTTTTGGGCACTTTCATCATCTAAGACATTGCCGCAAGTCTCTAGATACCTATGGACCAAAACAGCCTTTGCTGAGTTACAATGATGCATACAGACATGTCGCAGTCACGGTGTTGTCCAACAACGCTCACTTTAGATTATACAGTTGGACACCTTGCATATCAAACAGGTGCTTAAGGAAATGTCATCATGACATGAGGCATTTTGAGGAAAGAAACATCAGCTATAACAGGGTGGTTAAAAATGTCTGACAAATTGAAATCGAGTGTGAAAAGCTGTCTCCTTAATGTCACGGTGCAAGCAATAATGGGGCTTAATGGCAGACTAGACAAGTGTTCACCTGAGAGCTTTTGAATATTTCTTGATGGCCGACTGCCAGTTCTGAGCCTTGAAGAAGTTATTCCCGATGTTTTTCACATCCTCTGCCACAGACAAGACTTTGTTTGTCTAGAAAGAGAACAGCAAAATGAGGTCTTGAGAGACATGACATACTGTGATGCCTTTAACTTAACTTTATCTATTGATTATTTGTATGTGTACCAGTCATAAGGATCATTTGAGATTTATACATCATCTGAAAACTGAATCAATTAGCTTCCCATTGATGTATAGTTTGTAAGGATAGGACAATGTATTTTTATGGTAAGAAATATACAAAGTATCTTCATGAAACTTGATTTTTACTTAATATCCTAATGATTTTTGGCATAAAAAAACATTTATAATTTTAATCTATACAATATATTGTTGGCTATTGCTACAAGCATACCTGTGCAACTTAAGGCCAGGGTCACACACACACACACATACGTATATATGTTTTACTTGACCTGTTATTTAAATGACTGTATAATGTATTTTTACTCCATAACAACTGCCAAAATATAAGTATCATTAAGCTTAGGCTTTTCTTTTTTCTTCCTTGTGCATAAACTCCAAATGAGTTTCTGAGTTAAAGTGATTCTAGATTTTATAGAGCGGGTGATATATAGTGTATATGCAAGTGATGATATAGAAATGTAATTACATCTTTAAAGTCCACGTCAGAATCCTCAGGGAAGTCTGGGTATGCGTCTCCTGAGTCGTCATTAGGTGCAATGCCCCAGTCATCACCTTCTTTATGTTCTCCACATTCAGCAATAATGCAGGGCTGAAAGAGATGAGATAGAGATGATGGTTAAAATCAATCTAAATATGCAGTTGCTCACTGGAATAAAGAAAATACTTAATTTCCTTATGGAAGAGAAAAAAGGTCACACACAATGTCATGCTTTAAATCACTAATTTATCACACTTAGCTAGTTCACCTGTGCAGAACATATGACAGACTAAATTTCCAGACGATTAAATCTTGATTAGGGTGACTAAATGGCTGTAAAAGAAGGAAGGATCTCAGAAATGGTTGTCCTTCAGGACCAGTTAAGATTTCTGTCGCTTTATAGCTCCAAGCATGAAAGCAGATGTTGCAATGCCATGATGCATTTAAGTAGTAAAAGATGATTGTGTGTTTTTAGCATGGTCACCTTCACAGGATTGTCGTCCTTTGTTTCCATCTCCTCCAGCATTTTCACCATCCCCATTCCCTTCAACACCTGGCCAAAGACAACATGTTTGCCATCCAGGTGCGGTGTGGGAACCGTGGTTATAAAGAACTGTGAGCCGTTTGTGTTGGGGCCGGCATTCGCCATGCTGAGCAGCCCCTCTACATCGTGCTGGGGGGAGGGATAGAGAAAGACCACCAGATTAATAAAGCAGCACTTCATTTGACAAGAAAAACACAAGCTTTATCTGAGTCTCATTTCTTCCTCAGAGCAGACACCAGGAAATTAGTGGATGCCTCAGGGAGATAGATCAAGTGCTGTATTTGGTTCATTTAATCTCATAGCAATTACACAGACTGATGGCTATGATTAATTAAAGTGAAAAAAATTGACAGTTTTGTCAATGAATATGTGCATTAAACAAGGTTTGACATCCGTCGGGAAAGGGTGGTGTGACCAGAATCTTATCACGATTTCTACAGCGTTAACTACGTCTTTAGTGCTAAAGGATTTTAACAAAATGTCATCTTATTTTTGGGTGAAATGCCAAAAGCAGAGCAAAGCAGCTCTGTGGTACCTTGTAGTAAAAGTTTTCATCCTCAAACTTGTCCCCATAGATGCTTTCTCCTCCGGTTCCATTCTGATTAGAAAAATCTCCACCCTGGATCATAAACTTCTTGATGACTGAGGGAATCAAAAAGAAATTAAAATGATTACTGATAAGATTTTGATTATACGTTTTATAGAGAGTGGACTTACAGTTGTATGTCAGGAGCCAATAGTTACAGTTTTAAATGGTTATACTTGATATATACATTAAGTGTCAAATAAGAGGGTGGTCCTTTGCTGGTTTCAGCTGATCCTTAGCTGCTAAACCAGCAAAAGAGCAGCTCAAATAAGCACCTAACCAGCATATGCTGTTTTTTTTCAACAAGTAGGGAAAGAATGTATATACAATATGTTACTTAATAATCTCCATACATTTTCCAGGCCTAAAATGACTGGAAATGGAGAAAGAATGATTTCTCTAGGTTTATCCAGCATTGTGTGAACCCTGCCATTAGGTCATTACATGTGTCTCCATGGAATCTGGAGGTCAGGACACTCACTGCGGTGGAATGGACAGCCCTTGAAGTGCAGAGGTTTTCCGGTGCTTTTACCGATCCCTTTCTCTCCGGTACAAAGGGCACGGAAATTTTCTGCCGTCTTAGGGACCACATCAGCAAAGAGCTCAAACACTATACGGCCAACTGCAATGAGACAATAGAAACAGCAGGAATTAATTCAGATAACCTTGGAAATGTCTTAGATATGAGATTAGATAGGACATATTTTGACTGCTGGTCTAGGTTTCATATACATATAATCCAATCTGACCATACTGAGTCTGCTTCACATACATCAATAAAAATAATATCCGTTTAATTTGCAAAGGATTTACTATCATAAGTGTAGAAGTCAGTGTTTCCGTCTTTCCTCTTTTTAATTGTTTGTGTCTAGTATTTTTGTACTAATTTTATACAATTGACAAAAATTGTTTTGTCGGGATAATGAAGAAACACGTGAAATATTTCCTAATGTGTGGTACAAAAAATAATTACCCCCCTATGTACACTCTCTGTGAAAACTGGTCAGGGCTATTTTACTATTGATTAATGTGACAATATCATATGAAGGGGAATGTGACGTTACTGCACAACAGTGACTCGTCTACAGTACAGCAAACACCAAAATAAGAGAATTGACTGCTTTTCTAATTGGTTTTTATCTGTGTTTGAGTTCAGCGCATCTATTTCTATCTGTGTTTCTTGTGTGCAGTTACAGGCATGTGGCAGAACACAGCAGCATGCAGTCATTCAGCTTCTTCTAAAGAAAAAGAAAAGATCCTGACCTCTTTCGCGACCGATATCTACGTCAAAGAATACCCGAGGGTTGTCTGCGTTTCCAGGCTTGGCTACTGGAGTTGGGTTTGACATTTTCTTTGATTGTAATAGGAAAAAAAGGGTTCTAGCCTTACTGGGGGGTTACCGGAAAATTCTATGAAAGGAAAGCACTGGTAGTTGCAACTGAAGCATAAGTGAGCGTGTAGCGCCCTCTACTGCTCTGGAGTCTAGTACGCGGAGTCGCTGTACTACTACATGAAAAATATACCTGGGGCCCGCTCCATAAAACAAGATTACTTGTTTTATGGAACAACAAAACCAGAGATTGAGATGTATCCATCATCTAAAAACTGAATCAATAAGCTTCCCATTGATGTATGGTTTTAACATCCTTTAAAGTTGTCAAAATGAAGTTCTCAACCATACATTTTACTAATGAAAACTTTTGATATATTTAACGTTACTGTAGGACATTTACAAAATATCTTCATGATGAAACATGATCTTTACTTGATTTTTGGCAGAAAAGAAAAATAGATCATTTTGATCCATACAATGTATTGTTGGCTATAAATAAATCTGTGTACTTGTGACTAGCTTTGTGGTCCAGCGTCACATAAGGTTTAACAGCTATAATAGATATTTATGAAAACATTTCAAAATCAGGCAAGAGGCTTTCCACTTTCACCTCCTTTAAGATCACAAGCACAGTATAATTGTGCTCATACTTCCTGTCACACGCATGTCAACTTCATTTTAGTATGAGATCTTATTTTTTAAACTTATTTAAAAAAATAAATAAATAAATAAACAATATATATATATATGTGGACTAATTTAGTTTAGTAGTAGTAAAAATAATACAGGACTAATAAAATATATATATATATATATATATATATATATAAAAAAAAAAAAAATATATATATATATATACATATTTTTATTATTATTATTTTTTTAATAAATCATATCATAAATTATATATAGGCTAACCTGCAGTGTATGCTTTAAGATTTTAATTTAATAGAGTTACTAAATAATCAAGGGTCTTTGCCATTTTCTGAATTAACTGATTTTTCTATTTTCATTAGAAAAGAGCTATTTATTTATAAAAGACAATAATGCACTATTGTAGTAAGTAGAAGGCAATACTTTAGAGGCAAACCATGCTCTCAAAAATGAAAAAATGGAATGAACAAGGCTGTGTCTGTTCGTTTCAAGATACTGGAAACGGCTGGAGAGGGTTGTGTACTATTATTAACTGGGATTGACCACTGATAGAGACGGGATCACATATAAACCTCTTTTAGCTGCAGGATTATTGCTTTCTAGTTGCTATCGACTGTCTGAATCTAAGAGGATTTGATCTCTTTGTTATTGAGACTTTACGAGCTCCTGACAATTTAAACCAAAGATATGAGGTAAACAGCACAGTGAACGAAGAAATCATTTTTTCCTGAAGTTTGCATTCATTTGGGACTAAATATTCTGTACACTTTCTACAAACATAATAACTGTATTAAACCCCTCTTTTTTCCAGTTGATAACACAGAGGCAAATGAACCAAGAAATGCACAGTACAGCAGAAAAAGATGCATTTAATGTGGAGCTGTAACAATAAATGGTTTAATGATCACAAACCATCAGTCAGCTTATAAAGGCCTCATGTCATACTTCAGAGCTAATCCGTATCCATGAAAAAGTAATGCCATCTGGTTGTGCTTTCTCAATATGCTTCGGCTGTTTTTACTGCAGAAAAACAATGAGAGGATGTTAAGTGAAGTACTTCAAGATTACACAACGATCAGACTCTGAATCCCAGTTTATTCTTAATATACTAATCAGGCAGTGATGTAATACAGGGTTCAGTGTGTATCATTTGTTTATATCTCACCTGGTTAAGCGGGTACTGTTTGTTGTCGTCCACGCTGTAGGTATCATATTCACTGTGGTTCCAAGCAAGCTTCCCGCAGGTCGGTTGTTGGTCCTGAAACTGGGACTGATTCTGCCTGTGTGTAGAGTGTTGAATTATTGATTACTAGAGGAGAAAAGCTTCCTTTCTATCCACTCTACCCATTTCCTGCCAGTGAAACCCATCACCATCTAGAGTAACAGGGGAGCTGGAGGTAATCTAACCCTGCCCTTCCCTTCCCTGGTTACTGGTAGCTCACCATGGGCTGTGAGTCACTTCATCCTGCACGGCTGATTGAAATCTGTCAAGCTAATACAAAAGGAAAAAAAAAGCATTTAATAATTCAGACACATACACTATGGCAATACAAACAAAGTAGTCTTTGCAGATCCTAGAGAAGACTTTCATATTGTTTAGATTTACCTGATTAGAATACAGTGAAATGTAATATTGTGAAATATTATTACAGTTCAAAACAACCGTTTTCTATTTACATATATTATTTTTTTATATGTTTTAAATACTATTAAGTCCTTCAATGGCAAACTTAAATTTTGTCACATGGGTAGTACTTGTATACTCATAATCAGGCTACAGTTACTTTTTTTTTTTGATTGATGATCATGATTATATTAGTTGTATAAGAGCAATAAATTAATCTTTTACATTTTCCTTTCTTAAATAACCTATAGGGGTGTACAAATAAAATTTTATTTTTTTAGTAGGTTTTCCAACTGATGTTGTAAAAAAAAAAAGATTTCAAAAGTTGTCTGATTATATTACCTAAAATGTTATTAAATTATATAAATTATATGAACTAAAATTGTTGCCATGTATTTTGTAATCAGTTAAGGATTACAGTTTGTGAATAATCTACTCAGTTCTGGTCCCATGATCCTTTAGAAATCATTTTAATATGCTGATTTGCTGCTCAGACATTTGGAAAATATGGATACAAGATCCCAAAACTTTGAAAGGAATTGCTTATTAGTATTTATGTCTACTAATAGGCCTAACGTAACATGTTTGGTTGTTAATGTTTTACATCAATATTTTAAAAAGTGAATATTTACAAAAAATCAGTGTCTGTATACACATATTGACTTAAAAATATATACATATTCACTGTCACAGTGACAATATGTGTCACACTTGACGGATCATTGACCAAAAGAAATATAAATATATCGCCTATATAATAACCTCATGTTGTTTGTTGTTGATGACAGTTGGTCTGTTGAGTACAGTGGAGTACTGCAGACCCCAGCCTACTTCTCCGACATAGCAGTGTTTCGGTAACGGCGGGGACGCATCACGTGCAGACCGGAAGAGGTAATTGAGATCGCTCGTGGCATCTGGAGACAACGGGCCGATTCCAATGCTGCGCGGGAAATAGTTCAACTTGGGACGGAAATCTCCTATGCCGTCTGGACCTAGACAGCACCAAAACAGATCCCTTTATTCAAATTTGTACACTTAACAACTAAAATAGTACCAGATACATGCTTACCTGTGAACAGTATTCTCTGTCCAGATGAGCTCTGAGTGTCTGCCTGAGAGGATGTAGTGTTCTGTTGTACTCTCTTCATCACCTTCACTTTGTTTAAGCTACCTTGGTCTTAAAATTGTTGCCAGATCACTGACATATCAGTAAGCGCATCTCAGTGAATGTAAAACTAGCCCTAGAGGTCACTCATCACTCACTCACGCGCCGTTGCCATGGAGCGGGTCTCCACGGAACCAGTGTTTAGTCGGGTTGTATGGATTATTTATTAAACCCAGTCAGCAGTTAAAATCAGTGATAAATTAATCAATTAATTAATTAAAAATGAAAATGGTAAATTAATAATAGCCTAAATAAATAGCCAGACAAAAAAAAAAAAAAAAATTGATTGACAAAGGAATTAAATGTAATGTAAGTAATTCACAGTAGGCTATATTTAAATAACAGGGTCTAAATCCATAAGCAAACAATAAAAATTAATTAAATTGCTACATAGTCTACATATCTACAAACAAATAAATAAATGGCGTTGATACTTAAGGTATAAAATGTAAGCTTTGCATGCACTAAATGTTACTTTGGAAAACAGCATCTAAAAATGTAACGCAAGATTTGATGTTAACTGTTTATTATTGCAAAAACAGTATTTATGTAGAAGGAAACTGCCTACTTCTCAAAGCACATCACTATTTAAACTGGTTTGCTCTTGTTGATGTAAAAATAAGGCCTTGCTTAAGTCTCAAATAGCTGATTTCCATCATCGTGGAAGTGTCATATTATAAGGTTTACCTGCTGAGTTTTTATTCATTTTCTTGCTCATTTTTGGCTGAAAAAAATTATCATTGTCTTCCGTGCCTGCCAGAAAAAGTGTGTATTATACTACTGTATGACTTGCACTACCGTCCTCGGCCAGTGGATGGAGACAAAGCACTCTCTGTGTTGTGGGTAGGGTGTTCAGTGGGCGCACTATTGTGCTGAATGGACTCGCCCATGAAACCTCTTGAGGCGGTCGGTCACCATGGTGGTGGCTTACAACAGCGAGCCCGGACGGCAGACCATCCGTCGCGTTTAGACGCTGAAACACTGTTTATAAATGCTGCCTTTGACCCTCCGCTGCTTTGCAAATGGCTTAAAATGGACAATCACCCAACGCATGGATTGCACATTGTTTTCAAATGGAAAACTGAAGAAGATGGAATAGCGAGCAGGAGACAAACGGAATGCTGAAAAATGCACTCGTCTGCGTAAAACACAGACGCACCGCTTGCCTGCAAACACCTTCCATTAACACTAAATCGTCTGTCAAGTCACAGTTGAAGCTTCAGCGGCTGGAATAGAAAAAGCAGACTGTCTGGTTTGGTAAGACTGGGACGAGGGACAGTAAGAGAGCTCCTGGCTTAGGCTGTGGCCTGGGGACAGGCTCTCCTCTGCAGTTGCTGCTACATAAAAACGTTTTTGTCCCATTAAAAGCCTTTTGTGAGATCCGCTTTGGATTATTTGACTTTGAGCCGTTGTTCGCGATTGTTTTGAAAACCATGGCGTCCTATGTGGATAACAGTTTTCGGCAGGCGGTGATGGTGAATCCTTCAGACAGGACGCAACAGGTCAGAAGACAGTCTTTTAAATAATGTATAATGTGCACTGGTGGCTGTTAAATGTTGCAATATGATGCGTTGCTGATGTTACTTGTATCACGTGCACGCTGTGCTTTTCTTTCACAGTGTTGACAGTGCAACAGTTTTTTTTTTTAAGTTTGCATAGCTTTGGATAAGCAGTGCAATGAAATAAAATGATATTAATTAATATGCATACGCGTTTAGAATTGTCCCCAATCCGCTTACAATGCAGGCACGTGTATTTCCTTTTCACTGTTTTTGTAGTCTATTACATAAACATGAAGCAAACTGCGTTTTTCACTGCTACACAAGCCTTGTCAGTTTAACAACAGTTTAACAGTACATACAGCAATGCTGCTTTGTGATGTGAGACAGAACTGACTTTTAGTTAGAGGCTTTAAGTGCAAAATATTGGTCTATTATGCTTTGAAAGGCGTTGAGATGACATTTTGCCTGCTTGAAATAGTCTCCACCCTTTTACGTGGCTCAGCCGGCGACCAAAAGCTGTATGATACGTTTTCTATTGTGCTGGCGATATATGTAAAAATCAAACTGTATTTGCAGTGTAGTTTGTGTTATTTTTCCTTTTGAAGTGCTTATTGTTTGTGATAATTTGGAGAAACTACGAAAAAAATAATCGATACTAACGAGTCGGGCACTTAAAGTGACAGGCTGCTTTGTCAGACATAAAAGAAGCAATTGATTCTTCTACCGCACATCTGGTTGATTAGATTTTGCCCTCTATTTTATCTTAGGATACGATATTTCGCAACAATTGTTTTTTTTCCGCTGATAATCACCGAAGAAGATCAATATTTTAAGGGCATTTGAGGTCATTGTTTTCATAAAGTGCATATGTATTTTTTTTTTGTTCGTGAATGAATCATTAAAGTATATGACTCTCCGATTCTCGGGGCGGCACCTAATGAACAAAACATTTAGCTAAATAAATGAATGTCACATGAACAGAATGAGCACATAATGAACAGAAATGCACAGCTAATATTTTAATGGTGCTTGCAAAAAGATGTTGCTTGATTTGCATTGATTTTAATAGCCTATTATTAGTTCAAGTACAAAAAAAAAAAAAGAATCGTTCATTTATATGTAAAGCAGTGTAAAGTGACAATTTTTTGCACATTGTAACATTGTAAACGTTAATTCATGAAACGTCCGTTTTAATTGTGTATGTTCATCAGTGATTTGTATGCATTCTTGTTCACAAACAATATTTCAACAAAACAGTGCTTCACACAGCAATGCTATATAGGCTCTTGCTATAGTCAGTTTTTAAAGCAGGAAGCAGTCACATGTTCAGTTAACAAAAAAAGTCGATGCATGGAAGTGAACAAGAATGATTTGTTAACAAGCTAAACGCCACTGGTCAATACTAATTAAATAATATGTCGGACACTTAAGGTAGACAGAAAATAAGTCATACAATTCTTCTGTTCTCTAGGTAATTTGATTTAGCCCCTGTTTTTCCACTATTAACGCTTGCAAGGATTCTTCTACAGAATATGCGTTTTGCTGAAAATAACCGAAGCAGCCCTGTGTATGAATCTTGAGTACATTATCACACAATAGACATACCAGCCGTTCTGCTTTACATGTGCATGCTATTAATCACGCAATAATCTTATAATCACACCAAGTTCCTGTTGTGTGCAAATAAACATGTTCGTTCATTAAGCCTTTTACATCAGATTGAGCCGAAAGACGTAACAAAATGATTGTGAAAGAGCTATTTTAGTGCACTGGGGAACAATCACATCTGTTCATGCACTGAGTTGTTTGTACCTGGATTTAAGCATTGCAGACAATAGAGGCACTTGAGGGTCAGTATGGTATTCATTAGCGAATGCAACTCCGTACAGCTGCATTTCCTAGAGATTACGTGATATTCCACGTCTGCTCCCATTGAGTGATGGAGCCTTTAAATCATCCCGGGTCACTTCAGAGTTGGCCTTTATTCAGCTATCTCAGTTCTTTGGCCTGAGCATGTATGCGTGAGCTTGGGAATGCTGACCCCTGAAACCAGAGCGCACCACACCTTAAGTTCACAATTGAAAAAGTCGCTTGTGAGTTCGTAGAATTTAGCATGATGTAATCTTGGTCAGTTCGTGTGGACTGAAATGAGCTGTTCCATGAATTGGGCTTTAAGACACCCTTCTGTTGTACAGGCTTCTTTTTAGGGAATGCTCTTGTGGAGCTTGAAGCTCATTACGGCTTAACGGCAACAACCTCAGCACTTTGCATGAACTTGCTGATGGATGGTGTAGATCTTAATGGGGTGAAATGTTCCCCAGTTGGAGTAGGCAATGTGGGGGAAGAGTGAAGGGTATAGCTTCTACAGCTTTTTAGAAACCTATTTTCGTAGGCAGACGGGTATGCAGAGGTCAAGGAGACTGTAAACGGGTTAATGGGAGTTTGTGCTTTGACCTCTGTGAGTCATTAGATCAAAGTGGAGGAGGGTGCATCTCTTATTGTTCCATTGAGTTGCATATTCAGTATTTGGTAAATGAACAAGTTAAATATAACATCTGGCGATAGAAGGCACAATTTAGCTGTATTTTTTTTTTTTGATGCCCATAGACATATGAGAAGCTGGTCATCCTGGACTGATGGTTTCCTTCCAAGCAGCTTCCTTCCTTCCTTTCTTTCACAGTGAGAGGAAGTGCATCAGAGGGTTGTCTGAGCTTGACAGAGCTTAAGAAATCCTTTTTCTTGTTTGCTAAAAAATTTCCCGCACCAGTTCCTCTTTTTTGTTTCTTCACTAATGAAGCTTTATTTACACACACATGCCAGTCAGTAAGCTGCAGGTGTTTTATGAATTATTGTAAGAGCAGAGACGTGTGGGTCAATCTTTGTCGAAGGATTGTCCTAGATTTTTTATTTTTGGAATCAATCATTAAATGATATTTGAAATAAAAGAAAAGCCTATTTATAACATTCCATTAAAGGTGCCATAGAATGTGTTGAGAGAATATTTTAAATTGTTCTCTGATATGTACATAGAAGGTCTGTAGCTTAGGTAAGGGGAAAAAATGCCCAGAAACGGTTTTACAGGTCCATTTACAACCCTAGAATTTGACCCTAG
>JAUMHQ010000071.1:9357910-9370540 GCA_032361165.1 Enteromius paludinosus
TCATTAATGTACACACAGCACCCCATATTGACAGAAAAACACAGAATTGTTGACATTTTTGCAGATTTATAAAAAAAGAAAAACTGTAATATCACACAGTCCTAAGTATTCAGACCCTTTGCTCAGTATTTAGTGTGAAACGCCCTTTTGAGTCTTTTTGGGAAAGATGCAACACGTTAACTTGAACTTAAATGATTTTAGCAAATGGCTGCAATATAACAAGGAGTGAAAAATTTAAGGGAGTCTGAATATTTTCCGTACCCACTGTATTGCTTAGAGGTGAATGCATGCAAGTATTCCTTTCTCTTTCCTGAACAATGTCCTATTGAAAACCACAACCACAGGCTGGTTTTTAGAACCAACACAGCCTCATAAGCAAATTTCTCTCACAAACTTGACGAGGATATACATATCATCTGTATGAATAATGATCTGTTTGAATGCCATGTTTCCTGTCTACATCTTTGCTCTTTTTAGGTTGCATTACGGAACATTTTAGTCAGTCCCGGGTATTCTACTCCAGTATTTCTCCTCCAATTTATATTCTGTGCCTCACATTGTCTTCAATGGAGGACCGCTATGGACCCCACAGGCCTAAAATATGCAGCCAAATACTCTGAATGCTCAGAAAAGAAGCTCTTTGTCTCAAAGTTCCCTAGCAACCGAGTGGACTAGAATGGCTGGAAGAGAATCGCCCTACAGAGGGAGAGAATTCAATTGATCCGCTATTGTCACTCGCCTAAACACCTACCAGTAGTGGTTGAGATGGTTTTTTTTCTTTCTCTTTGAGAGTTGAAGGAGCAGGGTGTGGGAAAAGGAGCTCAGCTGAAAATATTGGCTCGGAAATAGGCTGCAGACGCAACACTGTACGTAGCCCTAGGCTTTTAACTAAGACCTGCTCCCCCTCCGCTGCCAGGCATGTGCTACATCATCAGAACTCGGCCGAGTAACGTTGTTCTGCCTGTGTCAGCATCGGTGATTGTTCATTTAATTGTCGGGGGAGAGAAAGAACAGCGTGCCCTTCCGTATCCAAAGTCCGCTTTATCCAATTAGCTCATCTGCTATTTGTTGATGAAGTTACGTGTCAGAAGAGCACAACGATGATGGTGTCTGAAACAAGGGACCTTACAGAGCCCTTCCACCTTAAGTTGTGCATTTATTCCGTGCAGAATCTCATTCTTTAGGGCCATGTTGATTTTATTTTGCTGAAGTCAAAGAAGACTAGAAGCAAGACGACTATTAATGGAATAGTTTAGTTAACATTAAAATGTTTTTTGTCATTTACACACCATTATTTTTAATGGCTAACAAAAATATACTTATCTAAAAAAATAAAATTCATTGATTGAATGCAATAGACATTTTAGATTCGAAGTGGGA
This sequence comes from Enteromius paludinosus, assembly GCA_032361165.1. Lineage (NCBI taxonomy): Eukaryota > Metazoa > Chordata > Actinopteri > Cypriniformes > Cyprinidae > Enteromius > Enteromius paludinosus. Next base: position 9,359,291 of record JAUMHQ010000071.1, read on the forward strand.
AACATTTTCTATACATGGAATAATTTAAGTTGAAGTACTAAAACTAAAATAATAATACATTTAAAGCTGTTAAAAATATAAAAACAATTGTGATTAATCGCATCCCAAATTAGTTTTTGTGTACATGATACGTGTGTGTGTGTGTGTGTGTGCGCATTAGGGGTGGGCCAAATGACGATTTTTGATTGTGGACAAAAAATTTCTCCACGATCTGCTTTTTAAGGAATTGTTTTATGTATTAAATATATTTATAAAAATTAAATGAATATAAATATATACATGTTAATACATGTAAATATGCATGTGTGTCTTTATATATTAATAATGCATATACACAGTACACACATTAGGGTTGGGTTGATAGACGATGCCATCCTCCATCGCCGATAGACATCACGATGCTGAGCCGGCATCGCGATCCTCCTCAGCAGCACACTGAGAAGAACACGCTTAATTTATGGCGGCAAATCCATCGCATTAATAAGCGAGCGCACCGCTGATGCTGGCGAGCGCGGTAAATAATTTCCGCGAGAGGAAAACAGATGTACATGCGAAGAAACGGGAGCCCTCGAGCTCATTTCAAACCCGCGCGCTCGCTTGATATGCCGTCCGCGCGCAACTCAAGCACTCGCGCGCGATCATCTCTCATCTGCTCGCGCAAACACTGTTCTTGTTGTCAGCCGTGGGGCGGGGCTTGCTGTTTTAGTTACAACTAAATTATCACTAAATACCGTTTGGTCTTTTCTTCAAACAAAGCAATCAGAAGCTTTGAAATATAGTGCATGAGTCATATAGTCTGCTTTTATGATACTTTATAGAGCTTAGGGTAAATTAAATGTACTATTAAGAGATTAAGAGAGTGGTTTCTTTTTTTGTGAGCTGTCCCTTTAAGAAGTTCTTTTATCTGTCCTCTCTTCTCCAGCAGATCTTGCCAAGATGAATCTTTGAACACCGTTATATAATACAACAGGGATAGGACTACAAATTTTTGAGCTGTTTGACGCTGACGGAGCATGTGCATTTCTGCCTGGATGTTTGGCGTCGATCCCAGTTAAGGAGTGCTGTAATGCGGTTGAGTGTTGGTTTTTAGAAGCATCATTGTTTAAAGTGTTTTGTGGGTCCATCTATCAGTGTGGTTTCGGGCAAAGATCTTGCTTTGTATTACAGTGCCTTATCACTGATAAAAGGGCACAGATAACGTGTGTCTTGCGCGATCTAGTCACTGGTTTTCCAGCATCAATTCAATCCTTGTATTGCAGCAGAAAAAGAAACGACTGCTTTAGTGGACAGAAATGTGACCACATGACCTTTTTATGGTCATGATGAGATAATGACCTGTCAGTCAGCGATTGCACAAACACAGGATAAGGCTGAAGTTTTGACATGTGATGAACTTTTCTTTTACTTTCTACTTTGTAACAGGTTTGTGTGCTAACTCTGTTCTTTCTCTCACTGTATGACATTTATTCAAATCTCCTCATTTCAATGATTCTCTTCATCTTTCTCTCTTCATCTGATCCAGCAAAGCTCCTGGAAACAGTGAAATAATAATGAAGGCAGCTAGTCATTGATGTAGTTCAAAAGAATGCTGGGAGCAGGAAGTCTTGTTTTTGGAAGGAACCGTTTTAACAGCACATCTTCTCATCGTCATCCTCGCTGGCTTCCGCCTCCTTGTTCTGCATTATTTAACGCGTATGTTCTGCGGTGTGATGATGGTGATGCTCACAGATGTCTGGCCCGTTAATAAGACACTTTCTCTGCTGTTCTGTCAAAGTTTGATATGGTTTTGGTAGTTTACTGGCAGAACAATACTTTCGTTCTTTTTTGGTTTTTTTTGGTTCAACAACAAATGCTTTATATTTTACTAACCATCTGTTTGTGCATATTTTTGCATGATCCAGCGAATTATGCTTTTTGGGTTTTTTTTTAGGGAAAGGACTTCTAATTAAATAATTTTCTCTCTTATGCCAACAAACCAAAATATATGATTGTTAACGTTTTGAGCGGTACAGCCCCACATATGGGATTTAGAATGCTCGGTGACTTCGCATAACTGCCAAACTCAATCTGAGCTTTTGCGCATTTGCTGGCGCTGAGCCAGAGAGAGACGTGCGCTGTGCTTGCCATATTATCACAACTATACAGTGTTCTTAATCACATAATGCATATTTTAGGTTTTAGACATTTAAATACACATGTGTACTAGTAAAACAATACATTCATAGCTCGTAAAATACACAAAGATGTCTATGGAAGCAACAATAACAATCCGTTCAAATTTAATTTGCCGATGTGTTTTATTCATATCAGATATACATACTGTAAGTAGCTATAAAGTTCACTCTATTCTTCACTCAGTTCACCAGCCACTTACTATTATGTATTTCGGGAGAAATTGATGAATTTACGTGCTGTAAATCCGACTGACGGGCGCCCATCCCATGTTACAGATTACGATCAAGATTATATTTATAAAGGTGTATAAACGACGAAACACACTCATTTAAATATATTTGTGAATCGGAATATCAGATTGTAAATGTGGATTTAAAAAAAAATTCTATATTTAGAATATAGTTGTTAGCAGGAATCAGCAAATCATCCCTAATATTTAAAAAGTTGAATTATATTAAATAAAGCTATTTTTTTATATTATATTAAATGTTGCCTTTGCAATTAACTGAAACAACTTTATGTACTAAAGGTATTAGCTGACAAAACTAAAAATACAATTGAGAAATATGTAAAAAACACATGCAACAAACTTGTTAAAATGTATTTAAAATGAAAATATTTTCAGTTGAAAGATCAAGTTCATTGTTCTAAAAAAGCGAGGTGTGCTCTGATATCCAGTGCGTATGTGGTTGGCTGAATACCTCAGGCATGTCAGGCATATGTTACGCCACTTACCATTGCGTGATGCTCACACCAAAACAATAAAAGCCATTACAAAACGATATATTTGCTGCATCCAGTGGGAACATAATTACTGGTTATAATGACTAAAGCCGCCTTTACACTGCACACGACTTTCGGACACGACTGTCGGAATTCGCCCCCTAGTGGCAGTGGCACAGAATCTTAATTTTGGTCGCACGGTTCAACGTGGGAGAGAAGCTCATTCTTAAGGCGCATCTCTTGCATTTAACGGTGATACTCGGCGAGACTTTTTCTACGAGCCAGGTAGTATTTGACACACCTGGATTTGCTGTATTTTTTTCTTCTCTAGTTAAAGGGCACAAAAGCAAGAGCCTTTATTCTCTGTGCATTCACCATGGTGTAAACAATGAATAAGTGAATATAATAAATAACAGAAATGCACATACCGCCAATAATTTTTAAGGGAACATGGAAACGGCATTAAACAAACAACAACATAAATGTGTGCTTTAATTTCAGTTGTTCAACATTGATGTTTAATAAATAATCATCCTTCAATTAATCGAGATTTTGATTTTAGGCCAAATCACCCAGCCCTATGCGCTGGCATGTTTAAATGAAGAATTTTAGGGAGGTGTGGTCAAGTCTTAACCTTTATAAAGAATATCTCTAGACAAAGGAAAAATGTGAAATCGCATCATATTACCCCTGCTGTGACTTATACACCAGTTTAACACTGTATTAATACATTAAGTATATTCGTTAAGTACATCTTGACTTGTTTGGGACATATCCTGCTTTTATTCTTGTATATTTGTTTCTTTCACATGTGTCTTTGTAGCTGATTCGCCTGTCGTTCATGTGTCGTCTTACTAAGACAGGTTGATTAAGTTCACTGAGGTTTAAAATTCGGGACACTGATACAGTCCTTTCTTTGCTTGCAGCGTCACCCTTATAAATATTGCTAGTGTGTCAGCATAAGACAGACATGAATCCTGAGTGTGCATCTCTGTTCATCACAGTTGTATGATAGTAAGGAGTCTCAGAATATAGATTCTTAAGCAGATGTAGCATCTAGAGATTGTAGCTGCTTCAGCTGTGTCTCAGAATGACTTTTGACTCGACAGCTGCAAAGTGGACCGCCTCGGTTAATTATTCACACTTATTTGCAGCATGAATAATGCAGCCTCTGGCAGGACCAGGGGCTCCAGTCGCTAGCGCTGCACTAACAACGCGTGAACAAACACAGCTCGAAAGGTGTTGACTCGACACCAGGAGGTGTTGGAGCAGAACCGAGACCCAGCTTCGTCTGCCTTGTCATCACTTCCTGTTTTTGTCTCTCTAATTGGCCATCGTGGGTTATTTCGATTTAGTTTTACCATTTCCTTTCAATCATTAGTGCATGTTTTTAAAAGAAACATGTCGTAGTGGTAGCTTTCAGCCAATGACAAGACTTGGATGCAACCCAGATCAGTTTCAGCATGTGATGCATCAGTGTGCCAGCTGCTCGGCTGTCAGAATAAATGCCTGTAGACTGCTGCAAAAGCACCTGCAGTTTAATCACACACGCTACACAGAAAAGCTGGTCTGTCGGCTGCTCTCCTGCTGATTTGCTTTCACGTAGACTGACAAGGCTGGAGTGTTTATTCCCCTGTGAATTACACGTTGTGACACAGATTAGGACAGTGTGAGTTATAGTAACGTATTTCTACATGAAATTGCATGCAGTGTGTGCTAAGGATCATTTGCCATGATTTTTTCATCCTTTTAGAAAATGTTTTTCTTTTATAATTTTCATAATCTGAAAACAAATTGTGAAGAAGTGGTTATCAACAGTGAGTTACATTTAACAAAATCTTAATTAAAATTACAGCAGAAATACTGTGGTTACATACTAGCTTAGATAGGAGGGCCTTTGGGTCAAAAAGGTCAAAAAAGCCCGACCGATAAAGGATTTTGAAGGCTGATACCGATACAAATATTTGTTGGTTTTATAATCCGATATTCCGATATATCGGACGATATTTATTTTATTTTTTTTTTACATTCCAGAAACGCGCTGGATTCCCTAGCAGATTTCCCTAACATTAGTTATTTATGAGTTTTAACTAGGGCTGTGCGATACTGCAAAATTTGGTATCGATCCAATCCCAAGTAAATACAGGACCAGTATCGCCGATATTGATACCGATACTGATACTTTTACTTTAAAAGCATGCACTTGAACCTAAATTTACTTTTCTGTAGGGGAGAACAGTGTGTCATGATTTATGAGTTGAACGCTCTCAAAGCAGCTATACTTAAATGTATATGTTAAAACCCAGGATGAAGTTTTTAAGCGTTTAATAAAAACATTTTTATTATTGTAATGATCTGGATTTGCAACCACAAACTTATTACTAGAGAACAATTTTTTTTTACTTTCCTCTGGGGTTACCTATGTTACCTATCTTACCTATGTAGTAAAATATAAATCCTATAATGTCCCTTTCACAGTTAACACAAAAGGGATATTCAGACATTTTCATATTTTAAGTTTATGGTATACAGTGGTGGCCAGAATTATAAGAACACCTGTATTCTTACCAGCTAAAAAGTTTTTTTCTATAAACTGACTTGAAACCATTTTTTTAGCTGGTGAAACATCTACTGTTTTAATCATTTTAGCCACCAGTGTATATTTTTAAATTCCAAAATAATTCATATAAATGGCAGGTTTTAATGTGCTTACTATATAGGCTATATTTAATCAGCCTGATGATGAAAGTAACAAGTTCAACTTTTTTTTTTTTTTTTTCAAATTGGGATTAACTAATACTGATTGTCCTATATAACTCAAATATTAATATTAATACCTGTATATTCATTGCCTCTCTGAAATAACTCGGCCAGTGACCGCTGTCTCAGGGCAGGCACTGCTGGGGGTCTGTCTGGAGGATTTGCCTCCTCTTCTCTCCTTTTTTGAAGCTCTGCGCTCTCTTTTTTTTGTGTTGTTTTATGTGTTTGTGTAGATTTGTGGTGTTGCCACAGTATCGAATAGACTTTCTACAAACATCGCAGTTTGCAATATTTTCGTTTACTGCAGTAAAATAACAGCTCTCCTCATTCTTTCCGTCATCTCAGAACGGCGCTGCTGAGTCACGTGATGAAAGGACAACTAATAAGAGCAGAGCAGGGAGGAGCAACGGTGCATACGAGATATAAAAGGAGCGGGGTATTTAGAGACATATCCGCTCTTTTATGAAACAGGAGCAATGTACTATAGCGTAAATTAGATGAAATTTGAATAAAAGTATCGATCTCTAAAGGCTATTACAGATCCAATATAAATACCAACGTTGGTATCGATACTATCGATATTAGGATCGATCCGCCCACCCCTAGTTTTAACTCACATAATATGATAATGCATTTTAAAAAGAAACTTGTTTCTTTTATTGTCACAACAGAACAGAGGAACATCAAAATATATTAAAGTTCTGATAAATAAAATACAAACTTAAGATATGAAATGAAAAGTCCTTTGAATAAAAACACAAAAACACAAAAACAACAACCAAATCAAAGTTACCAGTTACGGTGTTTTGTCCATTTTTGTTTTATTTTTAAAACATTCTTTTATCGGCCATTATAAATGCAGATGCCGATAGTTTGGAAAATGCCTAATATCGGCCGATAATATCGGTCGGGTTCTAGTTTTAAACAGCCATACTAGCTAATATTTAGAAGTGAACAGAGCGTAAAATACAATTGCAAGCAGTTTTAGCTTGCATTTTGTTCTCTCTTCTTTGTGCTCAGTCACGGGATTCATACCGAGGAAATTCACATCCAATTCTGTGCCATATGAGCTCCCGAGCAGACACGTTAAGTCTGGAAAGCTGTAATCGTAACTGTGTAGGAAACGATTACAAGTGCTCAATGTTTTTTACAGCCTCTAATGTTGATTTCTGTTTGAAACTGCTGTGATATATAGTACGTATTTCACATTGTTTGAAAAAGTATAATATACTGTATATCCTAGTCGATTATTAATTGATTTTTGATGGCTAGCAGTCTGTGATTGATTAATGAAAAACAGCAAAAGACGAGGTTTGTAACTCTTTTTCATCTGATTAGCATTAGCAGTTAGCAGAAATACACCCACAGCGATGAAGCTCTCCACATGATTGTGACTTTTTGAATTAGAGGTAAATTCATAGCCAGTAGCTTTCAAACTGAGGTTATGACGTCTCTCCTAAATGTTGAGCAAATGTTAAAGTTTCTTTGTCATGCACAGAAATTACAAAGCTAAATAATGCTACATGTATTGCAGATTAGCACACTTTTGTCGTTTCATTTTATTAAGATCAGCAGACATGCCAACCAAAGCTATAATAATACCCCTTAGAGTAAACTTGCTGTACCCAAAGTAGTAGACTCCTGGTGTTTTGGTCATTTTGAGTGGATTTTATCAACACCAGTGCAAATGTATCGTTAGCCTTCTCCAAACGGAGCAGTTTTGCCACTTCAAAATCATTCATGACAGCCTGCCTCTAAGGCAGCAGTGGGGTCTGGAGTGTGTCCGTCTTTTTTTTTGTGTGTGTGCTTGATGTGCCTGCTTTTGTTCTTATAGGATTAGAGCTGCCAGTTAAAGACATGATGCTAAGCCCATTCACATGCTTCCAGCTTTCCTCTTTCTGAGCTGCGTTTGACTGCATGCGTTCAATGTCGGGTTATTACAATGACAATTTAAGCTGTTTAGCATCGGATATGCACACTGGGGACTGTACTGAGGAAATATTAAATGTCACCAGATCAATGAAGGGTTCAGATGTAGCCTGCCTCAGTTTAGTATAATGGGTTTGTTTACACTGTTATGCGTCATACTTTACTTTATGTTGTTGAAAATATTTTGATAAATTAGCTGATGACTATAGCCGTATTCAGTACTGCTGGGATCAAGCCGGCTGTCGGCGACAGTATATTCAGTTGCTAATGCTAGTGACCTTGTTTTTGTTTGCAAAGACTCCACCTGGTGCTACGTGCTGTTCTACGGATAAAAATACCCTTAAGGGCCACACTGTCAATAGGGTCCCAAGGACAGTGCGGTGTGAGCACAGTTGGCACGGAGAACGCAATGACACATGCTTTTAAATGCCACAGTGAGTGATCTATAGGTTGGCGCGTGCCCTCATGGTAGTTATACTGCTGACCCGGCTTAACATGGCCTGCTGCAGACCTCACATTAACATAGCTGTCTGATCCTAAAGACATGCCACATTTGCCTTTGTCCTTATTCTTTGCGGTATATTTTTCGCAATGCAGACCAGTGATTTCTCTTTTGGATTCAGTACAGGGAATGTCGCCACACTTCTTGAGATAGACAAATAGCAGTAAGCAGCTCTTTAGAGAGCCACGCATGACCTCACTGGTCGCTTTGGCTGTCTAGTTGACAAATCACTCGAGGCCAATTAAAATGTGCAGACACCTTCTTCTTTTTTTGCTAGCCTGAGTCTGTTTGCTTCCCTTACTAATTATTTGGCTTTTTTTGGTGTTGGTGTGCTTCAGTCCACCTTTATAAGCTTTTACGTATTTATTGTGCTTAGTTTATGATTTTTGTACATATCTCACTATTATACACTGGGAAAAATGTCTTTTGGAGTATTAGGAAATGTCATTTCTGGATATCTATTTTTAATGTAATTCATTGTGTTAATTGTCATTTCTTTTTAATTGTCTTTGAAATACTAGCAATTTCTATGAAAATTATTTCTACATAAGATGTTCTCTCTCTCTCTCTCTCTCTCTCTCTCTCTCTCTTTCTGAGTATATATACAGTATATGTATGTATGTTAAAGTCAATAACACAAATAATATAATATATGGATCATAATGCATAACTGTATTGTATGCAATTTATGTAAATAAGCAACTTTGCATGGTCACACATTACATTAATCTAAATAATAATAATAAAAAGTTGTGTTATATTTTATATTATAATATGATTATATAAGCAAATAGGACCAACAGATTTAGTTTACATAGTAAGAGTAATACAGAAACATCATTTCATTTTTAATAGTAACAATATAAATGATTTTTTTAAACAGATTATAGGATTATGTTTATGTTTAAATACAATTTCTACTTCAAAATTAAATGTTTAGTTCATTGTTTTATTTGCCTTTTTATTGTAAATAATTGTGAAATTTAGTGGAAATGGTTTCTACACCATTTTTTTCCCAGTAACAAAAAAAGAAATAGACTTTCTGCAGTATATTATGCATGTATTGTGCTAGTCTTATAAAACAGTATTGATGAATAGTGCTGAGAGGTCTTCGTTTATCTATTTCACGTCGTAAGACAGACCCTTGCTTCATCATGTGTTTATCATCCCAGGAATCTTGATCATTCCCCACGGTCACAAGCTGCACAGCCTCCTCTCTGTCATGGGATCTGTGTCCAGTGGGCCCCCTGCCTTCATTTACCAGACCTGTGACAGAAAGAGGTCAGTTTTAGTGCTCAGCCTGGGTCAAGACTGACCTTCAGGAAAGGCACCATGTGCCCTTCTCAGCTGTATGTGTATTGTTGCACCTCATGGCACATAAAAGGGGCAGATCTCCTTAAAGGCGTGGTGGATACAGAGCCAACAAGCAAATAACATGTTTAGGGGGAACTGATTGTTTTGCTCATGGAAAAGACATTTTCAAACTAAATAATAGCACACTGTGTGTCATGTTGTATTATGGGGAAGGAGATATCATTTTTAAATAGGAAGTTGCATGCATAGCTTGTGACCTGATATTCACTTGCAGCATGGGATGTGACGTAATATGATTTGGAAGTCTTTGCTTTGTGTGTGTAATACTACCGTTCAACATTTTTTATGTTAAATTAATACAAAAATCCATGATTTGTAAAGGATGTGATACTAAAGACTATAGTTTGCCTGTTGAAAATTTTAACTCTGCCTTCACATATTAAAATAGAATTTTAAATATCTATATTTTACAATGTTACTGTTTTACTGTGTTTTGATCAAATAAATGCAGCCTTGGTGGGCATATATATATTTATTTGTAGGTAATAATTGAGACATTTAGGGACGAAGCAACCAAACACACTGGCTCCCATCCAAAACGTAGTGGGCTGACTACATAGGATTTTAAGACATCGTAGGCGAGCTCCTGACATCCAGGCTGTTAAAAAATGTAGGCGGCAGATCTTTTTTTGCCAAATTCTAAGGCAGAGAAGGCAATAGTCAGAACACTGTAGCGTATTTAGTGGGAAAAAAAACACCATCCAATTTGGCTGATTGATCAAGAGAACTGTGAGTTATAAATTCAAAGCATTCAGTACTGCGAAGTGTTGATAAAATACTTATTTAAAAAAAAAAAATTAACTAAACTACCAATATTTGAGTTTTCTGTTCATCTTTATGCATATTAGATCGTTTGTAAAGTACTGTTCAGATGTTTATGGGTCAATAAGGTTTTTTTGTTTTTGGTAGGTAAATGTTTTTGAAAGCATCTGTTTTGCTTACCAAGGATGCATTTATTTGATCAAAAGTAAAGTAAAACTAATCATTTTAACATCATTACATACATATATATATATATATATATATTTTTATTTAATTACTTTAAATTGTTTTTTTTATATATATATATTAAAAACATGTAATTTAAATAATGTAATTTATTTAAACTAATTTATATCCTTTCTAAACCAAATTTACTGCAGTTCTTACTCCAGTTTTCAGTGTCACATGATCCTAAGGAAATAATTCTTATATGTTGATTAGCTGCTCAAGAATCATTTCATCAATGTTGAAAACAGCTGCTTAATATTATTATGGAAACTGATACCTTTCATGAATAAAATGTTCAAAAGAACAGCTTTTATTTGAAGTAGAAATCTTTTATATAAATGTCTTTACTGTCGATTTTGATTTAATGCATCTGTGCTAGGGATGGCGAAAACTACAAAGTTTCTTGACCGACCACCGAGCCTCATTAGCCGGTTGAAACCGGTTAACCGATTAGTTTAAAATATGGCACGCTATTTGAAATAACAGCCATTTCGAGCAGCGCCTGTAATTTCACAACTCTGTCGCATCTCTCTGCCGCTCTGCCTCCCGCACACACACACACACACACACACACACACATACACACACTGCCACTCACGTCACTTTTTTAAAACCCCCTACAGCGAGAAACATGAGTCCCGCAAACGGCGCCGAAGAGCTTGTTGTATGTAATCGTAGGACAAATGGCTCCTTAGTTTCAAATGGTTAGGGTACAAGGTCATCGCTTTGAAAATAAAGGCGTTTGTCTAGGTTAGAAGCTCATTTGAAACATTGCCACGGCTCATTTAAGAAAATGA
>JAUMHQ010000071.1:9374772-9385593 GCA_032361165.1 Enteromius paludinosus
ACACATTAAAACACGTAACACCCGCTAGAAGCGCGTTTGTGCAGCAGAGCGCGCGTTCCTGTTCCGTTCACACAGCGTGTGTGTTCCGCGAACGCGGGTGCGAGTCCTGAACGTTTCCCGGTGAGTTCCGTTATAGAACGCGGTTTTCACTTCCTATACTCAACAACTGTGTTCTGCTGCTGTGTGAATGTGGCCAATAAAATGCGATTTTATATAATGAGATAAAATACTGAAATAAATAAATGAATAAAATGACCACTGATTGTATTAATCGCTTAAACTTCAGATCAGTCGGTTAACGGTTAAACGGTTAAAATGGTTAAAACATCCCTAATTTCATCAAAAATATCTTGATCTGTGTTCTTAAGATGAAAGAAGGTCTGGGATGTGCAATATATTCTGCAATAATTAGGGTTGGGTACCGAAACCAGGGAACAAGTATGGGACTGGTACATAAGTATGTAACCGAACCAAATCAAAACATGGATTTTGAAAAAAATTACATGATTATAAATGTGGTATTGATTTTTTTTTTTACATCAGTTCAATAAACAAAAAGTTAATTGAGTTACATTTTAGACACTATATTTCCTGCTTTTGCTCTTTTTAGATCACAAAAAGAATTCCAAACATAGTTTCTTCACTGTTTGCGTTTAAACAGTAGAACACCTCTAAATGCCACTTCAGATGCAGCTTTTATTTCCACTGCATTGCAACGATGAATTTTGTCATCCACGACAGTCCTTAAGATTCCAGCACAATAACACACTTGGCAAAATATCATTGAATTATCGCTATCAATAAAATCCCACAGGTTTGGAAAAACTTGAGGGTGAGCAATTAAAGAACTAATAAGGTATTAAGATTATTAATAGGGTTGATGATTTTAGTGTTGGCGTAAGGCATTTGCATTGTTGTCTGAACAAGGGCTTCATCATTATGTTTATACACATGTGGATGTAAATATCGGGGGAAAAATATTTGACCACAGTGTTCTAGAACATTCCAAACCCTACCTGACCCCTCCAAAGCCGCTTTAGTGGTCCGTACACATCTTCAGGAATGTGTCAGATGGACTTGGTTGACTTTCTACCTCCCCCAACCGAGCTGAACTTTAGGGAATGTCTTTTGAAGAATGTTTTTGTCCTTTTGGAGTGTTTTGTTCTGTGGCGATACATCCGAGTTTGCTTAAACAGCACTTCTGGCGTAAACCAACACTGAAATATGTCATGCACAAACAGAGTTTGGTTCTGTCCTTGCTGTTTTTAACAACAGGCAGCCTGCACTGTTTTTCTTTTCGAACACAATGCCAACTAGAGCTGAATACCCACAAGACTTTTGGTCCTGAAATTTATTTTGGTTTCACAACATGATATTTCATTATCGTAGACAAAAAATATGAGGGTTCATTGCTTCTTTTGGAACCATTAAGTTTGGATATGTATGATTTATGGTTCTCTCTCTCTCTTGTCCTCTTTTCTTAGGATAATGTGTGAAACCGTCCGCTACGAAAGACATGAAGCCAACGAAGTGCTCTATTAGTGAGTAACAACCATGCTTTCCATCCAATTTCCTTTTGTTTAAAGCCAATATACTTCTGTAAGCCTTTATAGGATGTTCAGTGCATAACCACAAATAATCTTCAAAGATCGTGCCACTCCAGAAGCAATGATAAATATAGCCAGCTTTTGAGAAGACTTATCAAATTACAAAGGTGAGATGTGAACTCGCTGAAGCAAAAGTGTTATATTCAGCGCTGCATGAGCCTTCTGTTGTGTTCTAATGAGTATCCTAGTAGCTGAAAATGGCATTATGAGGAATACAGGGTTTCTGGGTGATACAGACACACACAGCTATTGATCTACCACATCTAAGACACACTGACCCAGTTTAGATTCGCCCTTCTTCTGGCATGTGTGTTTTTTAAAAAGTCCTCTTTTTTTTTTTTTTTGTTGCTTTTTTGGTCCTGTAGCCAAACACACATGCTCAAACACACATATATATCTATATATGTGTTCTCTTGGGTGGACCCAGACACTCCCTTCCAATTTCATATTTTTCTTTTCTTCTGGAGGAAGATGAAGTGTGCACGCTTTCCTCCGCTGGTCACCTTTGTCCATAAAGGGCAACGTCTCATTTACTCATTGTCTCTGATAGCATCTAGTCTTTTGTGCCTGTGAAAGAGTGGATTTACTGCCATGAGCTGTTAATTACTGCTGTCAAATTAGGTCACTTTCGAGGTCAGTTGATTCTATGGAATATTTGCTAGTGGTTCAAAGAAATGGGGGTATCAAACAAAGGTAGTTTTATTTTTAAAGTAGGCTTTTTTTTTTTTCAAAACTGTTAAGTATAAAATATTTAAATGTACTTTAATCATTTTATGTACATTTGGCAGTGTTTATATAAACAAAATTCAAAAGTACCCAAAAATTTTAAATTCAAAAGGAAAATAAACCTAAAATGAAATATTATAATGGCACAAGTCATGTAAAATAATGTGTATATATATATATACATTTATTTAAATAAATATGTTTATCTCAAAATAAAATACATTCTGCATTCTGAAGATGTTGTTTTTCATAAGTCAATATGGAGATCAGGTGCTGGTAATAGTTGTCATAAATGTTACAATTATATTTTAAAATTTTCTAAAGCCATATTTAAATCATAATACATTTAAATATTTATCCCCTGAATCTTTGCTGCATATTAATTCTCAAAATGAATATTGTAAAATTTAATCTTTTCAGCAATTTTGGCACAAATGCCAAAAATGTAATTGATTCATGCATGTTTCGGGACCATTGACAACATTGAACTCAATAAAGTCTGAATATAGTACAATCTCAAGAGCCAAAGCTATAAAAATACTGAGAAATTGTAAAATTGAATGTCTGAACACTTTGAGCAAACTGATTTGAGTCCTGAGGGCAAAATTGCAGGCTGTAAGAATGAGTAAAGTGCTCAACTAAAATAAGAAAAAAACAAAACACAACTTAACCTGATACACTAACTCAAAACAAAACAAAACAAAACAAAAAGTAGACCCCAGGGAAAATTTAAAGGAAAGAAAGAAAGAAGATTCAAAAAATTATTGCAACAGCTTTCAACTAAAAAAAACCTCTGTGTGACTTAATTATTGCTTGTGTGTTAAATGCAGGTTGCCTGTTAATTTTAAAGACTGATTGACTGTAGCAAACTGCACACAACTGATCAGTGTGTGTTTAAAAACAGCAGGAGTCAGACCTCGTATGGCATCCTTTTCATTGGCTGCAGGCTGGAGATGACAAAACCTGGTGCAAGTCTACCCTGTCTACCCGGCAAATGCCTATATTTTTGTTTCATCTAATAGTTGTGGATTTGTTAAACTGTGTGAGTCAGTTCTCTGTTTTAGGTGGTTGTTTTCATCCATACACTCTCAAAACTCCCAGCGGCAGACTATTTAAGTCCTAACACTCCACTGAGTCTGCTACACCAGCCTTGACGCTGTTCCTCAGCGACTCACTCCACTGTTTTTTTTTTTATTAGACAGCTCGCTTCTTTAAAGCCCAGTACTAATAATAATCTTCAGACTTGTGTGTGCTGCTGCTGATTTCCCTCAGGATCAAACCACTCCCACCGCAACAGCCTCTGAACCGCTAGTGCCAAATACACAGACATCACGCTTTTCGAAGAGCTATGAAGACACGCTTTTTATGCTTTATTTTTGAGCAGGTTGGAAGGACAGTAATATCACACTGGGGTTTCTAAAAATATTAGTGATAAAAGTTGTAATGTTGTTACTGAGGCACATTGATTTCTGCGTTCTGTAAATAATATTTAAGCGGTGTTTAAATTTGTTGAACAAGCGGAAAACCCCAGGGGACTTTGCTCAGGGACGTTTTTCATGTTAATGCTAATTATGCTCTTAAATAAGAATTAGGCATTAACCTCATAAACGAAGATGTAGTTTTTCTGTGTTAGCAGATTATTAATATAGATTTTTCTGGCAATTATATCAGAGTGGTAAATATAGTACCTATTTTTTAAAATGCAATATTTAATATCATATTTACCATGTGTAAACCTGCATAATTTATATAGCTTTAATGTCAGTGATGTTTTCTCTGAATATTGGATGAATTAAAAAAGTTCCAAAGAACCACATTTATTTGAAATTGAAATTGTGCTAAAAATCATAAATGTCTTAACTGACACTTTTGATCAATTTAATGGGACCTAAATAAAAGTGTTGGTTATATAATAAAAATAAATGTCAGAAGTAAAGTATACTCTTATAGTAAAGTTACTTTAAATTGTAATAATATTTCAGAGAATTACCGGTTTTACGGTATTTATCAAATAAATGCAGCCTTGGTGAACATAACAGACTTTATCCAGAGACATAAATAAATAAAAAAAGTATTATTCCAAACCTTTGATCGGTGTTGACAGTATATATAAGCACAAATAAATAAATATAATAAACATAAAATAAAATATTTTAATGACAGAAAAAATAGGAAATCTATTGAAAATAATAAGTAGATAATGTATATATGATAATACATATTTAGCCATTGAATTAATATATTTAGAATAGGTAACACTTGTTAACTGTTAACTACAACTTTTCCCTTAATAAATTCTTATTTGCCACTTATTAATAGTTAGTAAGCTAGCTGTTAAGTTTAGGTGTTGGGTAGGATGTAGAATAAGGTATTTGCAAATGTGATTTATAGTAAGATGACTTTGAGTTCATCAG
This sequence comes from Enteromius paludinosus, assembly GCA_032361165.1. NCBI lineage: Eukaryota > Metazoa > Chordata > Actinopteri > Cypriniformes > Cyprinidae > Enteromius > Enteromius paludinosus. Next base: position 9,379,520 of record JAUMHQ010000071.1, read on the forward strand.
TGTTGTCACACTCTGGTAAGGCTGCTGTCTCTGCACTGAACAGCCTCAATAGAAATAAAACCCTATAAAAGCCTTTTATGTGTGTAAGAATGGCTGTTGACTTTGAGTACTCAGGCAACATTCACATAAAAGTGTGTCTCTGCATGCGGGAGTGCCGCTCTGTAGTGGCATGGGTGATCCATCATTCTCTACCCTGGTCTGATGCATGCACACACACACACACACACACACACACACACGCACACACACAAACACACAGAACAGCTCAGCAAAAGGGTTCTCTCGTACAGTCATGGCCACCAGCTGGTATAGAGAAGGTTTCCCTCTCCCCATCACTCTCTCTGTACTCCTGCTGGGACTTCCATCAGACATGCCTAGAGACGCCGCTGGGCACAAACACACAACCCAGACCAGAAGTGCAGGGACATCAACACAGATAGAACCACATTAGTGATTTAAATGCATTTGAGATCATTTTTTCATAATACCACTCATTAAATGTTACTGGATAACTAGTGTTATCAGCAACTTTACACTTATACAAGATTACTTTATTATTTTAGTTTTTGAATTTAATATTTTATAGCTGTCAGAGTTAAGTTATTATTTAAACATTTAGACTAAGCATAGGCTTTATTTATATTTAATGAAGCTGGCTCTAAATGTTTACAATTTAAAACAATAATTTGAAACATTTGGGGTTTTTTTTATTTTCTATTGTGCATTTTCCTTTCCATGTTAACTCCCACTAATGCCCTCACAAACTGTATCATGGCATTAAAATTGAATAATATTTACTGCTAGAGTTCTAATATATAAAATGTTCATATATAATCAGAAGCTTTCCAACAATAACTATGGCATTGTATGTGTTTAGCATGGTATGCATTTGTAAAGGAATAAACACTTTAACATAAAGCAAATATTAATATTTCCTAATATTTGTCTGATCATATTAACCTTAAACCACTAATTGTATTTTTCGGTTGACCGCAGATTAGCAGATAAATAACCCCCAAGGCTGAATGCATGAAGTCAGTATTCCTCCAAACCTCGCCTGACTTCCTGCTCTCGTTTCTGCTCCCGAGTCGTTCCTGAGGGGCTGGAGGCTGTTGCTGTGTGCTTGATGAGCATTTGATGAGCGTTGGAAGAGTGTTTCAGTGACCCAGTTCAGTCAGCGCTGCTCCGTTGATGGTGCAGAACATCCTCACGCTCTCCGTCTCTCACCCTCCATCATTCCCGCTCTTTCCTTCTCTCTCTGCATTCTGCTGATTAATAATTGAGTGTTTCGTTTTTGTCTGCGCACGCTCGGGAAAAAACGATTAAAAGAGGGAGCAGAAGCGGCAATGATGAAGGGAGCGATGCAGAAAGAGAACAAAAAAAGCAGGCAGGGATCGTGCTGCGTTTGAGAGCAGTCAGGAGCTGCCTCATTAGTCCTATAGAGACTATGTAGCGAGTATGTATGTGTGTAGGATTTTCGTTTAAGGGCAAACATCCAGAAGTTTGGAGAAGTGTTTTTTTTTTGTTTGTTTTTTTAGTTGAGTTTAACTTATAATATCTGTATATTATTGTACATCTTTGGCTAAATGTAGGCTACAAAACGAACGCTGTAGCAACAATACGGATACTGAAACTGTACTACAGAAATATTAACAACGAAGTTCATGAATGTTATTTTTACTGCAATCAATAACAGACACACAAGAAACGTAAGCGCAACTCTGCGGTGTGATATGAGAGACGCCGGTTTCAGTTACCGAATGAGCATTCCGATATATATACAGAGTTGCTATGGATGAGGGGGAAGATTAGGAAACAAAGTGGCTTCGGTTCCGGAAGTATTTTTCCCATCGGAATTGTCAAAAAATCATTATTAAAATGTTTTATATAAGCCGCACCAACCAGCTTTGAGGTGATGCAGAATCATGTAGGTTTGGGAGATCTGACGATGTTCATAGTGAAACATGGTGGACGATGACATCAGGGAGGGGGGGTATGGGGCACCCAAAGCACCTGAGCACCACTGATAAACATAAATGCTTAATCTTGTGCGGAATATGTGTCGCAAATCTTGAAAGTGAAACTAAAAAGCAGTTTTGTTTCAATTTTTAATTCTTTTTATTTTAATATTGTTTTCCTCATTGCTTTATAATTCAGTTTAGTTTGTATTTGTTTTTTTGTTGTTAGTTTTAGTTAAGTTTTTATTTCTTGAACACGTTTTTTATTTAGCTTTTCTATAGCCAGTTTAGTTTCGGTTTTAGTATCGTGACACACCCCGTGACTACCTTGAATTGCGCACAGATGACATATCGCGCGCACGCGTGGGTTTAAAATGAGCTCGCGGGTCCTGTTTCTTTGCGTGTAGATCTGTTTTCCTCTGGCGTATGTGATTTAACGCGCGCACCAGCATCAGGGGTGCGCTCGCGTATTACTGGCATAGATTTGCTGCCATAGATATGCGACCATTTTCGGTTGTCAATAACAAGGGGTTCAAGTATTTACTCAGTGTGCTCAAGCCCCGTTATCTATTACCAAGCCGGGCGCAAATTGTTTTAAAAATCTTTTTTTTCTCCCATCCCCCACGAAAAAAAATTGTGATACGACCCGAATCGTGGGTCATAAATCGTGATACGAACCGAATCGTGGGTCATAAATCGTGATACGAACCGAATCGTGGGTCAAAAATCGTGATACGACCCGAATCGTGGGTCAAAAATCGTGATACGAACCGAATCGTGGGTCATAAATCGTGATACGAACCGAATCGTGGGTCAAAAATCGTGATACGAACCGAATCGTGGGTCATAAATCGTGATACGAACCGAATCGTGGGTTTGGTGTATCGCTACAGCCCTAGTAGGCATGATTAACATTTGCAAGGCAAATGAATGCATGCTGATATTGATTAGGTGCCTAATTTAGATTTAGCCTAATTTGGTTTTGATGGTTATGTCTTTTTTCTTATTTAGCCATAATCTTGATATTGTTGTGTCTTGCTCACTTTTATGCATAAATAACTTTTCAAAATTCAGTAAAAACAACGACAGTTGCAATTTCAGAAGCGTGTGTATTCGTTTAGTTAATGCATATTTGATCAGAAGCCTGGCAGAGTGATCACAAGATGTTTAGAAGTTTTGCATTTCGAAATTATGCTCACTCGTCTTTTTTCTGTTAAATATCACCATGGGCTGCATCTATGTTTTTCTTCAAAGCACACCCTTAGAATGCCTACTACTGATTTGATTTGTGTTACTTGAGAAAATAAATAATTTTGTCTTACCTGATGTAGATTTAATGTAGGTTTTTTTATTTATTTATTTTTTTTACAATTCCGGCTCCGTATCGTGATGTCTCAGCCATCGGCCCAACCCTAGAATCATGGATGACCAAGGGAGGATTCTTTTCCTGGCAAAGTAAATTAAAGTTGTCATACCAGACTAAAACTGAATTACTGACTCACATAGGGTATAACAACCTCCCAAAATACATTTTGTTATTTTTTTACTTTTTCCACCTTTATTTATTTAATTATTTATTTTTTTTAATTATTTATTACACATTTCTTGCTATATTACCACATGTTATATTGGAACTGATTAATCTGAGTTTTTATTGCCAAATGTTATGATTAGTGGTTAAAATAAATTAACGTAATATAATTTATTATATTAATATAATAATTTACAAGCAATGTGAAAGGCTTGTAATTTTCTATGTGGAAAAAATATAGACTTTTTCTGTATGTAACTGTCCCAACTGTCACACTCTATGTGACTGACCAATCAGAATCGAATATTCCAGTGATTTGTGTGATGAGATGAAAATATACAGGAAATCTGTATATAAAAAAACAAGTGCTATTAAAATTTGCTCTAATGAAGTGTGCAGTGTAGCGTGACAGCCGGGTTATTTGCTACATGTTAGGAGTGTCCATCAGCTCATAAACCCCAGCACTGCTTTGGGCCTGTTATCTCACTGGAGGGTGTATTGGCTGTTCTGACTCAGTGATCAAGATGTCTGCTTCTGATTGGATTGCTCCTCTTTTTCACATTTCTGCTTTTAACACTTCCTGGAGAGGGAGACATGGAGCGGGGCTCACCGGGAGCTAGAAGGACGTTTTTGGCACCGACCCAGCATGCCGCGGAAGATGTCTAACGTTCCTGACTGCTCTGTGACCTGAAAAAAAAAGGAGTGTTAAGGGGGGATTGTGTGTCAGTGTGTTATTTCCTACACACACACATAAATCAAGCAGTCACATTTCAACTGGCATCACTTACAAGAGGAAGAGAGATGGTGTGTTTTTTTCACACTTGGCTGTTTGATCACTCTGTCCGCCGTTTTCCTCTGGGAATCTCTTTATGTCCTCTTTTGTCTTTGCAAAGGAGTGTATCACAGAACAAACAGTGTTTACATTAAGCGCTGATGTTATGCATGTCTGTGTTTTCTACTCTAACCATACAGCGGACCACATGTTAGAAATAAGCATGTTTTGTTTCCTGTTGGATTCTGTGTGACATTTTTCTCTTTCTGTCTTACACAGTCCGGATGACATTGGCACATGTTGGTACATTCTGCTGTCTGGATCGGTCTTCATCAAAGAGTCCATGTTCCTGCCTCGCTCCAGGTACGTCACTTACCTGAATGCCATCAGATATCAAACATTCACACTGAGAAATGAGAAAACACACTCTAAATACCATTTCTGTTAACCTGTTATGTGTATTAAGCTTGTAACTAACTTCTTTCTCTAAAAAATGTTCACGACTGATTTGGAACAAAGAAATATAAAGCCCAGTTCTGAATAAAATAAGCAACACAGAATCTTAAGAAGAGTAAATATCCATCTCTGTGCATGTTAAAGGGATACTTAACTTATGTCATTCCAAACCTGTTTGACCTTTGTTGATCTTCGGAACACAAATCAAGATATTTGGGTTTAATCCGAGAGCTTTCTGATAGACTGCAAGGGTTCTAGCACATTCAAGGGCCAGAAAGGCCCTTGTTTAAATTGTTTTTGATTGATCCGTCCCTTTAATTTGTGACCATGGTGTGTAATCAGTTACCTAATGCAAACATCATAACTCGAAAGGATCATATTTTGACTACTTTAGCGAGGCCCATATGTAAATGAAGACTGCTAAAATGTACCTGTAGCATAGAGCTGGGTGTGACAGAAATGAAATGTACATACAGTAAGAAACATGTTGACTGGATGAAATTTAAAAGCATAGCAAGCTGCAAAAAAGCAAGCTGCAAAAAAAAAAAAACACGAGAGAGATGCACAAGAATTGACTTGCAGTTGGGAATATGTCATTTTATCACCATGGCAATAAAAAAGCAGGTCTCCCCCACTCTCGCTTTCTCGTTTAGCTTCATGGAGAGAGCTGTGATGTGTTGCTCCTGTAATAGACTGTGACTCAGGCATCCAGTGAATGAAAACCAACGGGACAGCGGTGCACTTCATAAACAATGTCTTGATAGAGCTCACAAATGGCCATTTTTTTCCCGCCCCCAAGAGTCATCATAGCTACCCTGTGTACTGATTCTTGTCTGAGACAGACCAGATCTGCAGTAACATTTTATCAGCTTCCTTTAGCATGTGTTATTTGCTTCCAGTTTCTTTCCAAACTAAAACACTCTCGTGTAACACTTCTGTTTAATCGCACCTGAAACTCTTACTCATTACAAATGCAGCATGCAAGTGTTTAATTGCACAGCGATTAGCATCGTTAAAAGCGTAATGGTGTACAAAGTGCTGGCAGAAGTCAGAGTTGAGTTGGAGGTGGCAGTACCACCTGGTACTCATGCCAGTACTTATGCAACAAGTCCAAGTCCTTTAAAATGGTTTTGGAGGCTTAACTACCAACAGTCATTTCTATTGTTATAAACTCTGTTAAATCTGATCCTCCAGTAAATCCATTGTTTTCTTAACAATTCCTGACCTCAAGACTTTGGAAAACATTGATAATCACAGTTCCAAGAGAGTTTTGCTCGTGCTTAAAGGTGCCATAGAATGTATTGAGAGAATATTTTAAATTGTTCTCTGATATGTACATAGAAGGTATGTAGCTTAG
>JAUMHQ010000071.1:9394983-9414102 GCA_032361165.1 Enteromius paludinosus
TAAGACCTTACAGCTCACAATGCATGTCAGAGCAAATGAGAATCATGACGAACTGCCTGAAGAGCTCAGAGACAGAACTGTGGCAAGGCACAGATCTGCAAAAATTCTGTGTTTTTAACTTAAATGATCTTAGCAAATGGCTGCAATATAACAAAAAGTGAAAAATGTAAGGGGGTCTGAATACTTTCTGTACCCACTGTGTGTATATAGATAGATACATAGATATGAAATATTTTTTCTATTTCAAATAAATGCTTTTCTTTCAAAATTTTCTATCTATATTTAATCCTAATTCAAAACTGATAATAAGAAATGTTTGAGCACCAAATTATCATTTTAAAATAATTTCGGAAGGATCATGTGATGTGACACGGATACTCCTGCTTTGCCATAGATATTTGTAAAATCTATACTAATAATCATTGCGTTTTTTGATAACCCAATGAATTATATATATATTTACGTACAGTACTATAAAAATATTTAGTCAGTTCTCCCTGACTTAAAAAGATGAGAGAGTCCTGTAATTTTCATCATATGTATACCTCCAATATGAGAGACAAAGTAAAAAAAAAAAAAAAAAAAATCACATTGTAGGATTTTTAATGAATTAATTGGTAAATTTCACGGTCACCTACAAACAAGCAAGATTTCTGGCTCTCACAGACCTGTAACTTCTTCTTTAAGAGGCTCCTATGTCCTCCACTCATTACCTGTTGTAATAGCATCTGTTTGAACCAGTTATCAGTATAAAAGACACCTGTCCACAACCTCAAACATTCACACTCCAAACTCCACTACAGCCAAGACCAAAGAGCTGTCAAAGGACACCAGAAACAAAATTATAGACCTGCACCCAGCTGGGAAGACTGAATCTGCAATAGGTAAGCAGCTTGGAGTGAAAAAATCAACAGTAGGAGCAATTATTAGAAAATGGAAGACATACAAGAGCACTGATAATCTCCCTCGATCTGGGGCTCCAAGCAAGATCTAACGCTGTGGTGTCAAAATAATCACAAGAAGTGTGAGCAAAAATCCCAGAACCACACGGGGGACCTAGTGAATGACTTGCAGAGAGCTGGGACCAAAGTAACAAAGGCTACCATCAGTAACACACTGCACCGCCAGGAGCTGAAATCCTGCAGTGCCAGATGTGTCCTCCTGCTTAAACCAGTACATGTCCAGGCCCGTCTGAAGTTTGCTAGAGAGCTTTTGGATGATCCAGAAGAGGATCGGGAGAATGCCATGTGGTCAGATGAAACCAAAATATAACTTTTTGGTAAAAACTCAACTTGTTATGTTTAGAGTAGAAAGAATGCTGAGTGTCATCCGAAGAAACCCTACCTTCTGTGAAGCATGGGGGTGGAAACATTATGCTTTGGGGCTGTTTTTCTGCAAAGGGACCAGGACGACTGATCCATGTTAAAGAAAGAATGAATGGGGCCATGTATCGTGAGATTTTGATTGAAAACCTCCTTCCATCAGCAAGGGCATTGAAGATGAAACATGGCTGGGTCTTTCAGCATGACAGTGATCCAAAACACACCGCCCGGGCAGCAAAGGAATGGCTTCGTAAGAAGCACTTCAAGGTCCTGCAGTGGCCTAGCCAGTCTCCAGACCTCAACCCCTGTAGAAAATCTTTGGAGGGAGTAGAAAGTCCATGTTGCCCAGCGACAGACCCAAAACATTATTGCTCTAGAGGAGATCTGCACGGAGGAATGGGCCAAAATACCAGCAACGGTGTGTGGAAACCTTGTGAAGACTCACAGAAAACCTTTGGGTTAACAAAGGGTATATAACAAAGTATTGAGATGAAATTTTGTTATTTACCAAATACTTATTTTCCACCATAATTTGCAAATAAATTCTTTAAAAATCCTACAATGTGATTTTCTGGAATGGCACCAAAATGTTCCTCTTACAAAACGTATGCTACAGGAACATTATGTAAAGCTTTAGATTGCTGGAAGACTACTGGAAGTCTGTTAGCACTCTTTTTGGTAACATTAACCACTTCTCTTTCCTCGTATTACCAAAGTGAAAGGAACAACATTTCTGTCTATTTCCTATGAACTTGGCTCTGCTGCTATATTTGCATTTGTTCTTCTGTTACTGTAAGAATCTGTTAATTTAACTAGCACAGCCCCATGGGATGTGTTCATTTATTTGTTTTATCTTCTGCCTTAAAGGAATATTCTTGGTTAAAAACAACTTATAGACCATTGGCAACATCTTAAGACTTTATAAAAAAGTCTTACTTACTGTACATACTAAAAAAAGTATGTACAGTTAGGAATCTAGCATGTATGCAGCACTCCATATAATTTAGCAGTTATTTCATAAATAGTTTTTCACCAACTATATGGTAGGGAAGCATGAATTTCAAAATGTAGCCAGTGACTTAGTTTAAAACTAAAGCTATAGTCAATTTCTTTTATTTCTGAAAAGCTGAAAAGCTAGACTGTTTGTTTAAAATGGGTGCTAGCTCATTATAAAATATAAAAATAGGCAGTGAAAGCTTTCTTCAGCTCATTACTGTATCTTCTTTTACACTAATGGATGAAAAAAGTTGCCATTAAATAACCCTCATGCTCATCTCTTACTTTTGGACTGTTCTTTGAGCCTCTTAAATGTTTGTTTGTGCCTGTATGTGCAAGATGCTTTACTCGTTTTCATTATAGCAGCTCATTTTCCTTGTTGTGCTGCGGTGGCTGTTATATGGTCTCTCTGTAGGTGTTAGCTGGTGTTCTGCCTATGTGTTTGCAGTCAGTATGTCATGTTGGCTGAAGATGTGCTGGTGTTTTATGCGCTCAGTCCCACTGTGCTCTGGGCAGGTTGAAGTGAGAATCCACTGCACTGCTACCATCTGTATGTGTGATATAAAACATCATCATGCCCCAGCTGAGTGAAGAGACAGAGCAGAGAGAAAGAAAGAAAACCTTTATGTATTTGTTTATATTAAATAAAATATTCAGATATCTAATATTTTCATCAGTTATCAACCATGTTTTTTTATTATTTTGTTCTACTTAATCTTGGATATGTGGTTACATTAGGCTTCCACCAATTTTTAAAGCTGAGGGTCAAGTTTGCCCTTCTAAATATACAGTAAGCCCGTGCTAACACTTATTTTTCAAATTTGTCGTTGATTTCAGTTATTGCTGGCATTAAATTAAGTCTTAGCATTTTAAAAATGTTATTATTAAATTGTATTTTAACGACGTATAACTAATGCATATTTTATTTATATTTTATTTTATTCTAGTATATAATTTATTTTATATTATTGTATTTTATTTTTGTTTTAGATTTATAATTTTTGCTGTTATTTTATTATATTAAACATCATTAAATTAAGTACAAAAATCTATTTTATTTTATTTCATTGCTGTCAAACAATTAATCACGTCCAACAATTTTTTTGTGTATAATACATGTGTACTGTTATAATTATATAATATAAAATTGATTTATATTTATTATTATATATATAATTTATTAATGTGTGTTTGTGTGTCTATATATATATATATATATATATATATATATATATAATCATTTGCAAAAAATAAAAATAAATGTGTGTGTATTTAATTAGTATTATTAATAATTAATCATTTGACAGCACTATTTTGTTTTCACATATTACTAACACATACATTTAATTGTAGATTATATTTTTAGATAAATTATTTAAATTATTTTAATAAAAAGACTAGCAGAATTTTTATTAGGTTAGTTTTGATGTTTTTGTCCTTATGCACCTTGCACCTTGCACCTTGGGTTGTATTTTATTCTAAATCTCCAGCAGTTTTGAAAGCAAAACTCTGCTTTCATAATATTTTGGGCGTCAATCTTTTGAATTTGTGATTTTTGAACACAGATGTTTCGTGGAGGCTCAAAGCTGGACCCTCACGTAGACACATTCCAGATTTTTTCCCCTACTGCAGTTCATTCCCAGCATTCCTCCCATTCCCCCGGGAGAGAAGCCAGTGTTCCCTCAGCTTGTTTGGAAATTTTTGTTTTGTTTAGTACAACAAAATACGTCAGGCGTCATTGAGCTACATTGTTTTTCCCTCGAGATACATTAGAAGGGGACCACAAATTTATTCCCACCATTGTATCCTTCAGCTGCACAGTTTTCCCAAATAGCTCCCTTTTTGTTGTTATGGTCTGTGGGAAGCGATTTAGACCGTGTTCTTGTTCTCAGATCAGTGCTAGCAGGCTAAGAAAGTTCACAGTGGCGTCTTTAAGAGGGACCGCAGAGCATTGGATGTTAAGCTGACGGGCATTCCAGCTAATCTGTGAGTTTTTGAGAGTGCTTCCACAGTGGGATTTCCATACTCAGACATAGCCAGAGGTGAAAACTTCACAAACATTACATCATGTATCAACCTTGAGTATCTCACTTAAGCTTATAGAGACTTGCTGACTGGCATTCATTTGATTCAATTCCCATCACCAGAGTATAATAATTGTACTCTGAGCTGCCTAACTCACAAAACGTAACTCAACTGAGACTCCAAGCGGTTCTGCTCTAGATGTGATTCAGATTTGTCTAACTGTATTTGGAGGCAGCTTGTTGATGCAAAATGATTCAGAATCACTCCCAGACAGATGAGGTAGAGTTTATTCATCTTAGTGATGTTAGTGGACACACAGCACTCATTTAAACAACATTTTTGGATTTTACAAAGTCTGTCACACACCTGAACAGAAGTTTTGCACTGTTATGCAATCTGAACATGGATTTAAAATGACTTTTCTTTTATTCTCACAGTTTAGTCTAGTGATAATAAAAGGTTGTTGTATGAAAATATTTTAGATTTTAATTACCTTGGAATTAAAGGTTCCATCTTTTTTTTTTTTTTTTTATTCAGTTTTTCACATATTCTGACAGCTTGTTTACATTATGTGATATAAAATCAAATATATTCTAATTGTAATTCCAAGGTGTTTTATTTAATATTTTTTTTCTTGAATTTCAGTACTATTTGTGGCATTTTGTTTGGTGTTATGCAATGAAAACCCATCAGTAATTAAACCGTAATGTACAATTTCTGCTGAAAATCGCAAGTTATCAAAACCACTGAGAGGATTTGTTGAACTTATACATATAATTGTGCTTTAAACACCCCATGAAGTCAAAATTGTAGTTTTAGTTAATAGCTTTGAGATCATGTCTAGAAATTATTTCGAATTTTACAGTCTTCTACTGTCTTCATTTAGTGTGTAAGTACTAAACAATGACTCAAAACTGTGATTTTAATAGATAAAGCCGTTCAGTATGCCGTGACCAAATTTCATGAAATTTGTTGTCTGTCAATAGTGACTTTAAGACCACTAAACAGTGACTGCCTTGTTGTTGGCTTACACTGGGCACCATTTTGTCTATAAATCTGTCTTTCTCCCTTCCTCTCCGGTACTGTGAGGCTTTAATGATCATGAGACCCTCAATTCAGTCAATGAATACCAGTTTTTTGCGTCTACTAGTTTGCTGATCCTTGCTTTTCAGGTTGTTCAATAACTAAATGACCTCCAATCCTTTGTATTTGGTTGCATAATTAGCCGCTTTTCCCTTCACCTGAAGTGCCCGAGTTCCCTTTTTATTTTAGCTTTGTGGCTTTTTATTTCAGCATCCGCCTCATGTTTCTCGGCTGCGTGTGTATGTGTGTGTGCACTACCCTCTGTTGTTTTTTGATAGCGTCTGAGCTTTTATAAAGGATGTGTCCCTCTCTTCTTCCCGTAGTATGACTTGCAAAGTGCTTAACAGGGTTTCTCTGAGCCTGCTCTGCTCTTCAATAACCCAGGCTGATAATAACTCTCCTCTTCTCTGCTTCTCTCCTCATACTGGCTCCTCCGCAGGAATGCGTTAAGGCTCAGGTATCGTACTTATTCACTGTTTCTGTTTCTCTGTGTGTGTCACTTCCTGCTTAACTGTGATTATAAACTGTATGTTTGTGTAGGTTATATATGTGTGTGTCCGATAAGACTTTATGACCCTGTGATCATAGCTGTATGGTTTATTTGTTTGGATGTGTCTTGTGTGTGTATTTATGTTGCCAAATGAATGTTTGGTCCAGCAGTGTTCTAAAGTGTGTGATGCGATACTGCAAGCCTTCAGATTACACGCTGAGATTATTGCCTTATAATTAGACAAACTAACTAGATTTTTTTTTTTGTGAGTGGTTCTTGCTCTTGAAGAATTTGCTGTTAGGCTTACTGAGATATTGCTATGCTATGCTATTAAGGGTTTTTAGTGTGTTGCTATGCAGTTGCTAGGGTGTTCAGAGTGGCTGCTAGGCGGTTGCTTACCGGACCAAGTCTAACGTGTCTCTTATCATGTTCCAGTCCCTAAATAATGGCTTGGGTCCCTCCTTCAATGTGGTTTGTTTTGTGTTTTGTTTGAGCTTTTTTTTTTTTTTTTTTTTTTTTTTTGGGAGTTTCTTTGTTTTTAGTTCAGTGGGGGGTTATTTTTAGTTTACTTTACTTCAGATTAATTGTAGTTGTTTTGTGTTGTTTTGCGTTTTGTGTTGTTTTTTCTTTTCTTTTTTTTGGTTTGTTTTAATTTGAATTTTTAATAATTTAATTATTTTAATTTAATTATTTTAATTATTTTAATTTTAATTATTTTATTTTTTAATTTTAATTTTAATTTTAATTTTATTTTTTGCTTCAGGTCCCAGGTTATACATTGGAAATCAATCCCAGACCTAGAACAGTAATAATTTAGTTCGATATTTATGTGAATAATATAATAAATAAATCTAGAAAAAATACATAAAATATAAAAAAAATTTATTTACTACATGACATAGCAAGATATAGAATAATAGCATGGAAACTGTTTTGTAAAAGCATAAGCAACAACAGAAGTGTATTGTACAATCCTGTTAGAACAAAAATTTTGCCAGCAAATGTAATTTTAGCCTTATTTCTATTTTACCATTTTACTTAATTAGCCATACGACTGTCATATTTTCAAAGAAATACCAAGTTAATTTAATACCATGACTTCTGTCATCAGTGACTAAAGATTCATTTGAACCATTTCATTCAAAGCATTTTCTCTTATTTACTTGGCTATGCACAATTACTTTTTCAGTTGTACTTTGCCTTGTTTGTTTCATTTATTTTCCCAATGAACATCAGAACAGAATTGCTCTAGTTGAGAACTACAGCAGCAATTAAGGATTTCATAGCCAGACTTAATTGTGCCAAGATCTTTTCAAACAAACAAGGGTGCATGTAAGATTTTTTTTGCATGTTAACGTGTTTATATGTGTCTCTTTTAGTGTTATATTTGAAGCCCTAGGCCTGATGAGGATTGCTGATGGGTAGACTTAGCTGCCGCCGAGCCGATACTTGTTTTGCGGTAATTAGATTCAGTGAGGAGTGGAGCAAAGCGATTGAGAGATGGAAAGTGTGATCGTGTGTGTTAGAGAGTAGAAAAGAGTGAGAGAGGGAGTCTTGTCAGGTGTTCTTGTGAAGAGTCGGCTCTATTTTTAGAGCTGTCCTCAGTGATGGCTGCTGCTGCAGTATACAGCGGCACTGAGACACAAAAGACCTGCACTTAAAACGATTTATACCACTATAAACACATGCAAAGCTATCAGATGGCTTCAGAAGACTACTACAGAATATACTGTAAAGGGTTTGCATCTGTTATGGCCCTATGGGTTTTATACTGTCACAAATGTATTGTCATGAAGAAATATCACTAAACATGCCTTGTTTTGTTCATATTTACAGCACGACACTGTAGAATGAAAATGATTTGTATTCCTGCCCCGCTAAACTGTCCATTAGCATAAACGACAGTTGACAGTTATGACACCAGCTCTGTCATAGCTGTTATGACAGTTATGATAGAGCTGATGGTTTAAACCACACGGACGTTTCAAATGATAACAGCGGGGCGTCGGGTCCAGATGGACGGCTATCAGCAAGGAGCAGTGTACCTTGCAGAAACCTCGCAGCCTTACTCGTCCTTTGATCTTTCTATCTTTTCATCCCTCTTTCCTCTCATAATCAGTCTTCAGCAGTTTTGTTGCGGATTACCATGCATACGTGGTAACAGAAGTTGACAGTTAAACCAGCGTGTGCTGTTAAGTCCCCTCCAGTGACCTTTTAGGTTTATGCTTTAACTTTTACACCTGGGACTTTATTTCGCCAAAAGCAAATGGATTCAGCTTAGCTCTGTTATGGCTAGAGTTGTGAATCAACTGATATGGGTCAAACAAGTGATATTTGTGAGGTACAGTTCCGTAAGTCGTTTTTGAATCGTGCTTTATATGCATGCAACAACAGAGATGTAATTGATTCAACAAATGAATTGATTCCTCATTAATCAGTCTCAAGCTCATGAGTTATCGGTTATAGCCAGTCCTCACTTGTTCAAACCAGACTCACTAAATCAGTCTCCTAATAAATGAGCTGCACATAGGCCTGTAGAATACTTCCTCTACCTGACTAAAAGAATCCTTCGTTCATTACTTTTTATTCCAATCCTGCAGTTTCTGTAGAGTCGTATATTTTTTTCATGTTGGCATGATTACAGAAAATAACTCGTTATTTAGATGAGATGCTCCCTCTCTGTTATTTATTTTTTAACACTGACTGATTACATATGCAGAAAATATGAATAATACATATGTGAGCCATAGTTTTGATATGTGCATGTTGTAGTAATCACACATCAGAATGCAGGTGCTCTACTTCTGAAAGAGGGGAAAAAACACACTTCCTTCTTTGGGTGCTCTTACGCTGACCCTCTGCACCCTTCACAATTACCAGAACACTGCATCTCATTTCACCCATTGTTTTCAGACCACCAACTCTTCCTCCTGCATTATTTCTTTAAGAAAGTCACTTCAGCTCTCTCGCTCTAGTAGGAAATCCTCTTCCTGCATCTGTGTTTTCACAGGAAGCATCCAGGATTGAAAGTGCGCTAGTAAAACATAGACACTTTGAACCCTGACAGGCGAGCTAGGCAAGAAAGACACTTTCTCTTCCTCCAGAAGATTGAACACCTGCTACATGTACGTAGGTCCATATCATTGATCTTTCATTAGTCCTGTGTTAAACATATTCCTTCCAAGACATATCAGCTATGCTTAGCCACATGCTAAGAGACAAAACACACTTTTGCATTTGGTCAATAAACTGAACAGCTATAATTGGGATGAAACAACTTCTAAAGACGTTTTAATGCATTTAAAACTTGACAACTGCTAGAAAAAAAAAGCTAATAGTTAATTTGAGTAACTATGGTTGCCAAACAATAGAGGCTAGCAACTGTCTGCATTGTACGGAATCTCTTCACAGTATAGGTAACCTTTTTATTTGGTGAAATATATCATAATTTCAGTGCATCATGTTCTTTAGCAAAAAAGAAACCATAAATGGCATGTGGTTACTAGCAAACTAAAAAAAAAGTTTGAGTTTTTTACTACTCCTACTAAAAAAAAAAAAAATTAATCAAGTTTTATTGATGTATTTTGCTGTTTGGAACTACTTTGTCCTGCCTGTCTTGTTTATTGCTTTAATAATATATAGGTCATTTGAAGTTGCTCTCTTCTCAAGGCAGTGGTCCTTATTGTTATGCGTGTGGTGTTCTCTGTCTACAGTCTTAACCAGCTCTAACACTGCATGTTAATTATTGTGCAAGTCATTTAGAAGATTACTCCATGAACTAAGCATCACTAAAGACGTTTTAATGTAATGAAACAGGTTAATTGAGTTGTTAGTTGGGCCTTACATCACAGTATGATTAATTACATATCATGAAAACAATATGTACTGTATATCAGAATCTAATTATTTGCCCGCGACCCTACAGAGGAGAAGCGATTTGGAGAACAAATGGACAGATGATTATAATCATTTTGTTTTTGCAATGGTTTATATTTTTGTGATTTATAGTGTAAATGTAGATTACAATTTGCATTTACAAATACGCCATCTAATGGGATTTTTTTTGTAATGGACAAATGTATTAAAAACAAGTAACAATGATGTTGTGTATGAGTTTAGATCAAAAGAGTAACGAGTTGAATAGTTTAGGACAAATATTGCTTTGCGTTTTTGCTTTTCTTTATGTTTCTTCACCATGTAAATAATGTAAAGACGTCCTGCCCACTTAACGTACTGTACATTAAAGATGTGCATCTCCAAAACAGTGGCAGATCTGATGCGCATCTCGATACGTAAAAGATTATATATGTAAAGATATATATACATAATGTATCTCTATCGATATGATATGTTTCACCCCTGTTACGTAGCAGTGCAATCTTAAATTGCAATTTCATTCAGTTTATTCAACACAATGTGATTCAATGCAATATGATGCAACTGCAAAAATAAATAAGTACAAATAAAATGATGCTTTGCAATTCAATATGGTACAGATAATCTGCTTTTGTTTCTTTGTTTTAGATATCATACATTAACTTAACTTCCTTCTGACTTCTGATGTCATGTTGTCATGCGGCACATTGTATTCATGAAGCAGTGATAAGAGAATTCACTAGAGAAACTGTTTAGAAAGGAGAAATCAATCTACATACAAAAATGATTGGTCACTTTCTAAATAGTAAAAGTTCTACTAATCTACTAATAATTATCTGTATAAATAAATTGGATTTTATCAATGCAAAGGTGTTAAAACTATTCATCGCAATCGGCGTATCCAATGTATTTATTTATTTTTTTATTAATGCATTGCATCGTTAACTTTTATGCTGTGGCGCTGATGCTAATTTGTGAATCGTACCATTGAACAAAGCGTTTTACCTGGTTACCTACACCAACCTTATTTGTTGTTATAATATGTTAGATGTCACAAAAATGTTTACATTTGCTTGTCAGAGTGGCAGTGAGCTTTCTTCGTTGTCACACTGTAGCTATAGTCTGTCAAACGAGTGCAGTATAGCCCTACTGTACTCAAATTTGAAAAGGTTTAGCGTGAAAGGAATGATCCGGAAGAGCTTCAGTCGATGTTAATCCTATCAGTCTCTCTCTCTCTCTCTCTTCCTCTCATTTCCTCTGCATCCCGACTCCCTTGTGTATAGGTTGGAGAGGGATCTTTGACAGTTGTGCTGTTTTCAGCAGGAGAGGGATAACTGTAGCTTTTCAAAAGGAACTAATATCTCAATTTGTATTCTGAAAAGCCTCTCAGAGCTTTGTAAGAAGCATGGCATATTTTGCCTACATCATCAGTTCACAAAACCGCTGGGTTTTGCTTTATTTTATTTATTTATTTTGATGGATTGATTCATTGATCAAAACATTCATCCGTAAAGTTCAAACACCATACACTATTTCATTGTTTTACATACTGTACAGTAGATTGCGCTTTGACTGGTATCAATTGGAAACTATTAAAGCTGTCCTTTGATGGAACTTGATGACATAACTAGTGATAGTAAATGAATCCTCCAGTAATAGGGCATTTTAAAATAAGCAACTGCTCTATTGTGTTATATACAAAGCTGCTTTTTTAATTGATAACTAATTTTATCTGATGTATTTTTCCTATAATTTTTATTATTATGATTATTATATTATCATGTATATTAGAATGTTTTTAACCAGTGTACATATATTATATATTATATATATTTTTTTCTTGAAAACAATTATAGTATAATTAATATTTCATCACAAAAATTTTATTTTAGTGTTATTCAGTGTCATTTGTATTAATTTTTTCAACTGGATTTTTTATCGATTGTATTTTATGTTTTTTATGTCTATATAGGCTTCTGTTTCTAAATTTTACATTTCAGTTTTAGTGTTATTGTAACACATGAAGTTAAATTAAAATGAGCTGAAATTCAAAGGAAAAGAAATAAATAAATTTCAGCATCTTGTATGCATCTATATTTACCATGTTGCTCTCTAGATATCAGTATGTGTAAACCTTTTTAAATTCTCTATCAGTTGATCACTAAACAGCCAGATTATTACAGTATGTACCTTAATCTAAAACCTATTTGCTCAAACATATTTATTCTGCCTGGACATGGATGCTCTTTGTTGTTTCACATGAAGCGGAGGCTGCTTGACCCACTCTCAACCTTTCCGTAATGAGCATCTATTGTTCCTGAAATGCACTCTGGGTGATGCTGAGCCGTCCCTTGATGTGACCCCGTTACCACAGTGACGTAATGACGCTCTGTTTTCCTACAGTGATTGGTGGTTACTCTAATGACAGGACGTGGCAGCACCTGAGCTTGTTTTTGTCAGGCATTACATCATCGGGGATGATGTCATCAGGGGGTTGTTTTGGTCCCTTTGCGTAGCTGGAAGCTGTCCAAAATTTCAATCTGAATCTTCACGCCCACATTGCCTCTGTAAGCACAAACGTGCAAGCTGGCTGTTTCTATTTGATATGATGTCTAAACATAACGCTAAAAGCCTTTATCACTTTATTGCATATAATTAGCATGTCATTATAATAATTTGTTGTAAAACCTTTGATAAATCCATTAACAACATACTTTTTTGACAAAATATATTTTCTTGAGCAATTATTGAGTTATTTTTTGTTTAATCAAGAAAAAATGTGAATTATTGTTTTTGACACTTATTTTTATGATAAAGGTTATTGTTACCAAACCAAAGTTATTTATGCCATTTTGACATTTTCCTTGCATTGATTAGGGATATTTGCACAAGTCATCTGATTGGCTGTTTATTGGCCTATTGACCTGCTTGATGCATTGTTCATATTTTTCTTTGTTATTCAAATTCTTAGCATCATATAGTGTCAGTCCAGGGCACAGCTAGATATCACATCTCACTTCTGTGGGAAACAATGAGCGCTTTATGCCGGATGGACAGATGACTTATTGATTGAATGATAACATTTACTGTATGTCTTTATTTTGATAGACAGAAAGAGAGATGGACCTTTAGGGAAGAGTGTGTGTGTGTGTGTGTGTGTGTGTGTGTGTGTGTGTGAGAGGGGTGAGCTCACTTCCGTCATCACAAAGCTAAAGGGTCGTGTGTGGGCGGGGCTGTCAGTCGCCCAGAGGGGGTAACCGGAGTGTGTGTGTGTGTGTGTGTGTTTGGTGGGGGTTGGGCAGTGAATTGGCAGCGTTGTCATAGTAACACGGAGGATGTCAGAGAGCCATGTGCTCTGCGCTTCTGTCGTCTGCTCTCGTCTTCCATCTCTCCGTCTCTTTTTCTTCCTCTCCAGCCTTTGCTCACACTCTCCCGCCCAAACCGACCAGGAAATGGCTCTCCTCTGCGGTTGCCATGCCAACTGCCTGCAGCCCTGGTGGTGAGCAGAGGGGAGCGTGATAATGACATTACTCTCGCTGGGCAAACTGTGCTCATCCTTCATTTCTCTTGTCTTTCCATCCCTCTCTTTCCATCCCTCTCTGCCCCCCACCACCACCATTCAACTCTCTCTCATCCTCTCTTATTTCCATATCTGCACCTCACCCGTTGCATGCTCTTTCATTTTCATTTTCTCATTAGCACGCTCTTGTTCTCTTGCCCTGTGCGAGTGTGTGTGTGTATAGGTAATTCACATTAAATACTAAGCTAACCATCCTACTCAAAGGGATAGTTCACCCAAAAATGAACATTTTGTTGTCATTTACTCTCCTTCACTAACCCATTCAAAACTGGTAAGAGTGTCTTTCTTATGTTAAAGATAAAAAAAACAAAGATATTTTGAAAAATGCTGGTAAGCAAAAGTTGATGGTACAATTGACTTCCCTAAATGGCAGTTAATGGGGACCAAAAAACAGTTTTTTCTAATTTCTTCTTTTATACTCAACATAAGAAAGAAACATAAAGAGGTTTTGAATGACTTGAGGTTGGGTAAATGAAGACAACATTTAAATTTTTGGGTAAACTATTTCTTTAAGCAGCACGATCATCTTAGTATTTGATGTGAAATATTCATATACATGCATTTTTAGGTGAACCATTCCTTTTATATTTCATCTACAGTACAACATTAATAGTGGGTGTGTATGTGGATATATAAATGCCATTTGGCAGATGCATTTATTCAATATATATTATATATATTTATATTATTAAAAATAGAACATGAGTTTATGTTCATATTAATTTAACTACACAGAATGTACGTATAAACATTAAAAAGCCCAACATATTTGCATTCCCAAGTGAATATAGACCAAAAGGAGTGTCATTTTATTTTTTTATTTTTTTTTGAATTACCAGTAAGCTTTAGCTGCATTCTTATTGTAGAGAGCATGAAATTGGAGGAAAAAAAATGTTGGTGCACAATGTTGTCATCAGTATTTGTAATTTTTTCAAGTGAGAGAAAAACACTAAATTTTTTACAACTTCGTTTTAGATTTCATAGTTTGTTTAAAAAGGACTATTTAAAACGAAATAAATTGTTAACCTTTCCATATACATACATATAAACATTAACCCTGAAGATGATTAAGCATGTTATGCGTCAACTACTCATATATGTGTTGTATGTGTGTAGTATAGCAGGCACCAGCGGCTCTCTTTTAACATCAGTGAGGGAGGGAGGAGGTTCCTATTCAAAGCCCCCTCTCTTTCTCCCCCTCCACACACACGCACACTCTCTCTCTTACACACTCACACACCCCCCTGCTTTGGACACAAATGAACCGAGAGTGTTTAACAAAGACAGCCTGGATGCGTGAGGTTGGTCGTCTGGTCACAGCCTCGGCTAATGGTGCATAAATCCATTCGCGTGGAGACGAGAGAGACAGAGGATGGAGAGGCAGTGAAAGTGCTGTCAGCCATTTTTACCTTTTTTCCCCTCATTTTTTACAACACCGTTGATCGGCATTGGTCGTCACTGGTGGGAGAGTCTTACCTAATTACCTGAAACGGAGGATTCAGTTTTTGCTCATCCCCGCTTGGATTTCTCATCCTGTTTTTCTCCTTTCTTCCCCTTTTTTGTGGACCCAGTGGACAGACAGATGCCGTGTGCACCTGACAAGGAGAATCGCTGATATTATTCAATTCCTTTTGGAGTGGGAACCGTGTTGTTTCGAATCCAGAGCATCATCTCCGGCGAACATACTCTCTCCCCCTCCTTCCCTGGGAAAGATTCTCCTCTTTTTCCCCTGCAGGAGGGGGGAGAAAAACAGGAGACAGGGGAAGACTCGCTGGAGGGGGGAGAGAGGGAAAGATTAGTGGGAACCAGCAGGATGCTTAAATTTCGCCCTGGCTCTGCACCTCCATTATGAAGCCATTAGTTAGTGGTGGCGGCCATGGAGTCTCCAGCCAGGCTGATAAAAGCCCCGTAAGTATCGACCCTACATTGCTAGCTCTCTTTCTTCCTCAAAATACTACCAGCATTCGCTCATCGGATTAGCCTGATGTGCCGAACATGATGAGGATGGATGGGAACCGCGTAAGATGCATTGAATATCTAACATTGCTTTCATTGCAGAGGGCTAAATGAGATCAAAAGGCATATCAAATAGCGTTTTTTTTTTGTCATTTAAAGGGTTAATTGCATGTATGTTGTAATTGACATTACATGCAAGTCTGGTGTAGTGCTGTGTTTTATCGCTCGACTCTGTGGAGTCTTGTATTACTAGAGGCTGTCGAGTGCCACGACCTCATTCATCCGCTGCAAGTGTAATGTGTGTCAGTGTGTGAAGGCGGCCATGTGCACACCGCCCCCCGTCACCCCGCTCACGCTCAGACGTGTGTGTACTGGATGATGAAATGGCCAAGATCGTGTTTGGCATGTCGCAGCTCAGTAAAAATTAGATTTAAATGGCTTTATGATGACCGTATGTAAGCATTTGCGCGTGGGAGGAGTTATGCCACCGCTGAACGATGCTGTCAGCTCAGTATATGTTGCGTTTCTTATACCCGTTTGTGACCAAATGCCTCAATGCTTGTTCATGTGTGTGCCAGTGAGTGATCGCGTTCGCTGGTGTTTGTACACGGGTGGCATCGGAAAGCGATCAGCGCAGGGCTGCTGAGTGGAATGATGAGCACTTTTAGCTGTAAATGAATTGATCTTCTGTCAGCCATAATGTGCTAGTGTTCGTTTGGCCTTGTGCAAGCCCTGAAAACATGTGCTGGTGTTCGAACGTCTTCATAGATCCTGACATAACAGAGTGTTGCTATGCAACAAATGCAACAATTCACTGTGCAGTCTGCATTGATACTGTGAACAGGTGTTTCGCGTCAGAGTGTGAAGGCTCGAGCACAACTAAAAATATGTATTGACCTATCAGATGTCAGAACTGAATTATGTTTTTATCATTTTATTTACCCTTTAGGGCATGCTAGTTTACTCTGTGGCCGTCTTGGTAACTCCATTCGGCAGCTATTGTCTATCTAGGTTTCATTTATTTATTTATATTTTAGTAAGGCAGGTTTTCTACCATAAGCATTTTGATTTCTCCCATTTATTTTTCTACATCTCCTCCCTCATACTTTCTTTTTTTATGTCAGTACAAGAATTTAATGCATTCTTCATGTTTTGAAGACAAAAATATTTTTATTTTATTTTATTTTTATTACATAATCATATTTAAAAGTTTGTTATTGGAAAGGTGTTTTTAATAAAAGAAAAATAATTTTATGCGGTAGAAAAATAAAATAGCAAACCATCATTTTGTATAATATAATTATTAGTGGTGTCAAAATTAGTGCGTTAACGCATGCAATTCTTTTTTTTTTTTTATTTTAGATGAATGCGTAAAAAAATATTTCACGCAATTAACGCAGGGGCGTGGCTAGGATTGGTCACCCCACTCACAACTGCTGCTTCTGTCACTTTTTCTCTTGAAAAGAAGTGTATTCATTCAGTCGCAGAACGTCTTTACTACCACATCAAATGGAAGACATTTCAGACGCGTGTTCCACCTCACTTCAGCGCCAGAAAAACTGTACTGTGCTTGCAGCGTGCGCTCTTCAAATACATGCACAAAGACACCAGAGCCCGCTGTAGGCTGCATCCTTTCATTTCAAAGCGCAAAATAAGCTACGTGCATGCAACGCCATGGTCAGTTAAGTCATGAAGCTTCCAAAAAGACGATTAAAGCTGCCTTAAAACGGTGCAAGCATGTAATATATATTTATAGGAGAACACAGAAGTGTTCTGGAGCAGCCCGGCGCTGTATCGCTCATCTAACATGCCTGACCTGAAGTGGGTCAGAAAAGGTAAAAAAAAAAAAAGTTGAGAGTAAATAGGATTTGTCTCAGAACTGCATCACATTCAGCAGCAGCAGCTCTTAAAGAAATAACAGCCAAAATAATCTATAATAACCAGCTGCTGTGATGTCTATTAACCAAAGGACAAAGAAAAAGGGGCTAGCTTTATGGATTCATCTATATTTAATTTAGTATTTGTTGGATAACTTCAATTTTAATTTCTGTATATTTCTGCTGAAGTGCACAAGTAATTATGACATTTATTATAATGGGTTATATGAAGATAGTTTTAAGTTCATATATTTATTTTTGTGATGGAAAAGCTGAATTTTCAGCAACCATTGCTCCAGTATTTAATGTTACATCATAATGCATAAATCATTCTGACAATTAATTTCTTATCATGAATTTTGTCAAAAGAGAAATACATTTTAAGCGTTTGTATTTAATTTATGCATTTGTATTGCTTGTAACATACTCTACCTGTTGAACTTCAGGAATTATTCAATATCATATAGCTTATGTGGCAATTGCAGTATAAAAGTTCTTTAAATATAATTTCACCTACTTTCCTCTTCCCTCATGTTTTTTTTTTTGCCAAATCTATTAATTTGCAATCGCTCAGTGACATTGTGTTCACAGAGCACCTTTTGAAGACCAGCTGGACACAGGCTGTATAGCATCATTTAGTTGCATCTTTAAGGAGACCAGTGCTGGAAGAGATTCATTGCGGACACTATTTCGTTGAATATGAAGAAGTGGACGTTTTCCTTAGCTGTATCCCCTACATTAGCGTAGTAAATATATTGGCATGTGTTTATGAGAATATCGGTCCTGTTTAATCTGACGCCCAGCCGAAGCTCTTTAATCTTTTGATCCTCTCAGCTCAGGAAAGCGAGAGGCCCCAGAGCGATGCTGAGGCTTATGGGATAGGTTTGCAGCATTGAGTCCTCCAGCGTCAGCCTTTTTTTTTCTCTTTCTCATAATGTCACACCTTTCGTGTTGACAGACATGAGCTCATCACATGCTCATAAGCTGCAGGTTCACACCTCAAACACTTTAGCAGCAGGTAGGGCTTTGTTACAAATAATTATGCATAAAAAAGCTAAAGTTTTGGTAGCACTCTTGTCTGGCTATGTAGGTCATTAAGACTGCAGTACCTTTTTTGGATTTGCTTGTGACCCACAGATATTTTAAAGAGCATGGATACAGTTAAATCTATAGACCCTATAGCGTTTATTATCCTTGCATTCGTACAGATAAGTGTGAAAGGTCAGTGTTGCCTTTAACCCATTCATTTATTTACACACTCCCCCAGAGGCATCACAAGAGTGATATTTGGGACCCCTATGAGTGTAGCGTGCTGTCTGTGACCTGTGCGCTGTTTGACTAAAAGCCTCTTGGGTTAATTGACTGAGGCCTGCCCTAAATTGTGTGGTAGGAGAGTTTAGTCTTTATTATGTGCAACAGTGACATGAAAAGGGCACTTAAAGGACAGGAGCGGACCCCTGGGTGGGCACGGGAGGCAGGCAGGATATTGCTATTGACACATGTTCATTGACTGCTGTCGCTACCAACATTTTGTCTAAATAATGTCTTTGCATACCAAAGATGCATGTACAGTCAAACGACTCTAATTTAATTTGGGTTTTCATTCATTTTGCCCCAAGGAGCTTATGCTACCATTAATCCCTTGCTGGGCTATTTTCTTTCTTTCTTTTTCTGCCTGTTTTTTTATTTATTTTTTTATGGGAAACTTATCACTGTTAAATCATCCCTCCAAACTAGAATGCCATTTTTGTCATTTTTTCTCACACACATATATATATATATATATATATATATTAGGGGTGGACCGTTATCAGCGTTAGACTCTTATCGCACGATAAAAAAAAATACCGCCGTTAATCTATTCCCAAAGTTGGGTTGGAGTCTATACTACAAGCTATGGTGACTTTCACCTTT
>JAUMHQ010000071.1:9417980-9439818 GCA_032361165.1 Enteromius paludinosus
CTAAGCTACATACCTTCTATGTACATATCAGAGAACGATTTAAAATATTCTCTCAATGCATTCTATGGCACCTTTAAGTGAGAGAGAGAGAGAGACGGGTAGATAGAAATATGAAAAGATTTCATGGTTGGAACATTAAAAAGATTAAAAAGTCTCTTTGTTTTTACTTTAATTTAAGGCTGCATTTTATTGGATCAAAAATACAGTAAAAAAAAATGAAGAGCTATTTAAAATAGTTGCTATTAAAATGTTGCCATATATGCTAAAATGTAATTTATTCATGTGATGGCAAAGCTGAATGTTTTGTGTCATTACTTCAGTGTCACATGATCTTTCAGAAATCATTATAATTTGTAGATTTAGTCCTCAAGAATATTGTTTATTACTATCAAAGGTAAAAACATTTTCTTTAATGAATAGAAAGTTCAGATAAATATCATAAATGTCACTTGTTGATTACTGTGTCCTTGTTGAATAAAACGAATATATATATATTTTCAAAAGAAATATATTCATGTATATGGAACAACACTGAACCATTTGTTTAATGAGCATGCAACATACCATCCCTCTTTATTTGTACATTTTATTCATTTGGCAGATGCTTTTATCCCAATCATCTTACTCCAGTGCATTTAAGGTACAAATTTTATCAGTATGCATGCTCCCTGGTAATCAAACCCAACACTTCCGTCACTAAACATTTGTCACTATAACTAAAACTGAGCCAATGACCTGTAAAACTGAGCCAGTGAGATTAAAACAGAAGAATCTCATTTCCCTATCATATCTGTGCCAGTCTATAAAATGTGTATGTTTGCCTCCATTAATCTTATTAATGGTGTCTGGCTTGATATTTGCCTGGCTGTTTAATTGATTGCCTTGTGTGATGTGTTTGCGGATTAAAGATGCCGCGTGCAAAGGTGTATGGAACATAATTCAGATTATGCAGCGTCCGTGATCCTGGCCTTATGGCCATCTGTTAAAGGCTCATTAACAGCTGGACAGTGTCCTCGTGAAAAGAGGTCGCGATCTTCCTGCTCTATACCTCACTTTACTACAGTTCTCCTCACCTCTTCGTGTGATCCACGACTCGTAAACCAAGAGCAGGCTGAGTGCAGTGTTTTCTAGATAAAAGGGATGGTTTAATATCTAAATTCTGATTACATGGGTTTGAAGCTGAAGCTGTTTTACATAATTTTATTCATGTTTCTGCCTACAGTTAAGCTAATTAACTGCTGTATTTAATTACAGTCATGAATTTAAGAATGGTTAATTTTAATTAATGTTTTTATTCAGTTTATAATTTATTGAACATTAGTGTTTTTTTATCATATTGCCTATAAATAAAACCAGTAAGGCAGTAAACTGTGTATCATGCCTACAATGCTCCCATTAACTATGGCAAAATTATTGCAATACATATGCACTTGTTCATAAGTTCAAAAGTACAGTAAAAACAGTAAAATTAGTAAATATTTTTGCAAGTTTATGTGTGTGTGTGGGTGGGTGTGTGTGTCTATTTTATATATATTTTTTTTTTATCCAAATTTTAAACAAAATTGTATGTAATTAATCTTAAGGTTTTGATGCAAAAATACTTTTTGACCTTATTATTATTATTCCCTGCATTAAATTGATGATTTAGAATTTAGATAAAAAATCTGAACATAATAATTTAGTAGCACTAGTGGTCTCACTTTAAGACCACAAATAGGTATCTTATTTTTGTTGAGAGTAATGGCCCATATCCTCAATGTGGCTGTCAAAGCGGTCAATTTTTTATTTTTTTTTTACATTTGAATAAATAATGACACAGGTTCTTCAGGGAGGCTTGAAAGCATTGATCCAAGAATAGCCCTGCTAAAAAATTAATGTTCCCTTCACGCTCATCTTAGCCGCCCAAACAGTGCTATAGATCGCACCAGACATGGCAGTTTGAAAGATAAATCAGTTTCTTCATCGGCATCAATGTATTAACAGCCACTGTGTTTGTCTACAATGATTAGCTGTTAAATGGTTCTCAGAAGAGAGGCCAGCAAGACTCTGCCTGCATCATTGGTGGTGTTGGGTTCTCGTTAAAGTAAAGCAGTTAAACTTTTTGAATGTTGGTTTATCAAGATGCGACTTGAGTTAGACACGTTTGGTTTCTTTCAGCCTATCTGCCAGAGACTTAATGATCTGGAGTGAGTCATCAACCTAACAGTGTTTGGATCAAAATGTGATGTAATATAAATCCCAAAAGGTTCAGGTAATGGGTGGCTGCTTAGGGTATTGATTTTAAGATCTTGAAACCGCATTAATCACCAGTCATTGATACCTTTCCTCAACAAGATTGCTGTTGTTTAAGCACATAGATTTCAGTCGTCATGCACCAGTGATTTACTGCTTTGGGAATGCATATTTAATTCAAACTTGAGAGCAGGGAATACTGGCGTTTCCCATGTTTTGATGAATGCAACGTTTGAGATTGTCCATCACTGTATTTGTAAATACTGCTCATAGACCCGTGTTCATGTTTAACTCCAATCTGATCTACGGGAAAAAGATGTGTGCCATGGGGTTATCAGGCATCTGAGAGCTTGTGGAGGTTTCAGCAGGATTTATGTCCTTAAAGGAACAGTTGACCCAAAATATGAATTCTGACTTCATATACTACTAGTAATTCCAAACCTGTATGAATTTCTGACATTAAACACAAAAGGAAATAGGTATGCTGCTTGGTCTTTTTGTACAATTACATTGAGCTGCCATGCTTCTTTTGTGTAAGTCTAGCCATTAAAAAAAATCTTATATATAAGTTGGTAATCACCTTTAGTGAACTGTTAACTACTGTGACCAGAACAGTGAGCCAGTGAATTCAACTTGAGAACTATATCAGTTCAATTATTCAATTAATTGTTCAGGCTTTTTTTGTGAATTGAATCATAAAGAGATCTGATTGATCTGATCTTATGAAAAGAAGTCAATATTTTACTGGATAACAACTTAAAACATAAGACAAAAAATCGTATGCTTCAGAAAAGTCCAAAAGACTTTATTCCCAATTTACTGTAATTGCTATGACTAGACTTTCCATTATTTCTATGTCTTATTGTGTTCAGGGGAATAAAGAAAGTCATACAGGTTTGAAAAGACTTGAGGGGCAGTAAATTATTATTTTTAGGTGACCTGTTCCCAAAAGTAGTTTAGATCTCTTCAAGAGGGACTCTTATGTGATGTATAGCCCTCTTGTTTTTATATTAGTACATTTTGCCACCTGCCACACTGCCATCCTCCCCCACTCCCCTGTCCCCACCCTAAAAAAGAGTCGAGCCTCACATTGCTCCACCCAGTTCGCCCTCTGAGTGGCTGCTTTCAGCACCGTCTGAATATTTGATGAGTAATACAGGTCATTTAAGTCAAAATGACATGCGTTTGTGTGAGCCCAGATCGAGGGGCTTAAAAAATTAAAAGAAGCTGGAAGCCCGAGCTCTAAAGATGCGGCTGGGTCCCGGCTTCTGCAAGCATTTGGTCAAGGCGTCATTGCGGGCAGTTTCAGGGAGGAATAGAGCATCGCTGGGGCTCCTCAGCCAGGTGAGAGAGACTCAGGGTTGGTTACCATAGGAAATTGTGGTATACTTCGTTGGGATGGGTGTTTCATTTGTTGCCTACCTACTAGTCAGGTATGGCCATGTCGCAATCCTGTGTTAGGCTGTATTTTCACAAGCATATTCCTCCGTATGTTAATACCCAGAATATATAGTTTTTTTTGGTTGGTTTCTTTTGTTGCTTGCTTTGAATTTTTTTACAGTAGTACATTCAGCCATGTGCTCTGCTTCGTGCTTCTGAAATATGTTAGATTTTATGTCTGCGATCAGCTCCAGGGTTCATGCCATTAATTTAGAAGAAACACCACATATCTAAAATGTCCAAAATGCCTTTCTATGATTAACTAAACAAAGGTTTCTTACTGACAGGCCACCGAGAGTGAGCCCGGCGACATGGACCTCAGTGGCCTCCCCGAGACAGCCGTTGACTCCGAGGAGGATGACGATGAGGAAGATATCGAACGTGCCTCAGATCCCCTCATGAGTAGAGACATTGTCCGAGACTGCCTGGAGAAAGACCCCATGGACCGAACGGATGATGACATAGGTGAGCGATTCACTTAAACCATCACGCTAGAACATGATTCAGATACTAGAGTTTGCTTGAGGAATTCTCGAAAGCGATGAAATAATTTACCAGGAAAGCAAGCCGACAAAAGGTCGGGGAGACTACAAAAAGAAACCATGAGGGGGGGGAGACGTGTTGTTTTTTTTCTAGGTCACCCTCTCAGCTGAGCCTCTTGGAGCACATTAAAATTTGATTGGCTGAGCCGCATCCACGGCTACGCTTCAGTTGTGCCGTGCCAAGCACAGGTCATCGAGTACCCAGACAGGCCACGGGCAGGGAACAAAATCCAAAATCTCTTGTCTTCGCTCTGCTCCATCTCAACTCAACCACTCCGGTCTTTGGACAGCCCTGTCACACTAGCTAAAGCCAAATACTTGATTTGGTTGGCCTGTCGAGCATGGAAAGAAAAACTATTATCTTGCTGGCCGGTTCCAGTAAATCATATTGATTGTAAAATAATGATTACATTGCAATAAATGAACTCAAGAGGTTAAATGTACCATGTTCTTTGCAATGAAATGGCCAGCAGACGTGCTAAGCTGTCAAAAAGAGAAAGACAAACTTGTCATAAAAATGAAAATGGATTCTATATGAGCTCTTCTGGCCCTCTGGACTTAAATGTTATTAAATCGCACTTTTCACACTCTCACTAGTTTATTTGTCTGCCTCTGTTATAAATCTGAATGTGGTGTATATGGCTATCTAATCTTAATGTCACAGCGTTATAAAAGGACACGCAATTATGTCTTCATTTTATTTAATATTTATCAACTTTTCTTTCCACATCACACGTCTTGAATTTGATCTCAATGACAGCTGAGGGATAGTTGGAATTTGGCTAAAAAATAATACAGTAAGCAATTACAGAGAAATATCACATACTAAATATTGAAGGGGCTTATTTTACTCATTACTTTTTCATCATTGAACTTAATTTATCATGCAATAATCGTTTTACTTTACATCTCAATTGTGGAAATTGAGCATCTGGTAGAGTGAAATAATAAAATCTATGAATAAAATACATACATTTGGTAGCAAGGTAGCAAAAACAAATAATAAATGGTTCCATGACAGTATTATTTTGACTTCTATATAACAAACAAAAATAATAATAATATTAATAAAACTATTTGCTTTAATAAAACCCCCTGGGGAGTGTCCATAATTGAAGAAATGATATTCTGTTTCATTTTTGGATGGATTTTGTCATGTATAATATGTCCTGTATATTGCATAGCAGGTTTAGCTGGTTCTCAGAAATAGCTTCATATTAATAATGCATTTGATGCCTGGTTGCTGTTTATAGCCATGGAAAGAATGTTTTTCCGTTCTCCATGTGGGAAGAGCAAACTGCATCTGATAGAGAGAACAAATATCAATGAAAGACTTTCAAAGACTCTCATGTATCTCACTTAGTCTAAAATGTGACTTACACTTCTTGTTTCTCAGAGCAACTGTTGGAGTTCATGCACCAGCTACCGGCCTTTGCCAACATGACCATGTCTGTCAGGAGGGAGCTTTGTGCTGTCATGGTGTTCGCTGTGGTGGAACGGGCCGGCACAGTCGTCCTTAATGATGGCGAAGAGGTCAGTCAGACTCACCACGACATGAGCCAGTTGCATAAACCTTTATATGAAGCCGCAGTTTAACCTTTATATCAGTTTAACATATATGGGGTGACCTATTACATATAATGCATACACTATATTTTTTTCTACATCGATAGCTGTTAGCCTAAATTTTTACTACAACTTTAAAACCTAATCGTCTTACTTTTTGAAGTTATGTCATTCACTTGTTAATTTTCAGTAGCTTTCACTATCTTGATTCTGTAGCTTTGCTTATATTTACTGCCGTCCCCCGCCTCCCTTTCGTCACAGCCAATCAGCCATTCAGCTTCTGCACTGTTAAACCTGAATGGATGCCAGTATTCGGCATCTTGAGATTACAAGATGCCCGCGGTACAGCGGGAATCACTTATCTCCTTATCTCAGTATTGACATGCCAAAAAGAGCCATTTTCCCCCCTAATGCATCCATATAATTGAAAGCAGGACAGAGCTTTAGGCTTGTACAGTTAAGTGTGATGACATGTTCACTGTTATCAATGCTCGAACTAAAAGATAAAGCAAGTTATTAGGAACTTGTGCACAAGTTTTGTATTTCACCACAAAGGGTTATAATACAAACTGACAGTGATTTTTGTAATGAAACACTAAATGTAAACCGTATGTCCTCCTTTGTCTTACTGTTAACTTGTCATTGTGTCTTTGTTGTAGCTGGACTCATGGTCTGTGATTCTGAACGGATCAGTGGAGGTGACGCACCCAGATGGCCGGACGGAAATCCTGTGCATGGGCAACAGCTTCGGTGTGTCCCCCACCATGGAGAAAGAGTACATGAAAGGGGTGATGAAGACCAAGGTGGATGACTGCCAGGTGAGTCAACCTTCCAAAATCTGCCAGACAAAAAAGAATTTCACATCGTACGTGATTGCATAGTTTCATTGTGTAAAGAAAATGAAGCTTATTTTTTGTGTCGTGACATTGCATTCTGAGATTATCTGAGATCTGGGAAGAATATAATTTGACAAAACCTTAAATCTTGTAAAAGTTTTATATATATTTTATATATATATGTGTGTGTGTGTGTGTGTGTGTGCTTGTGTGTGTCTGTGTAGAGAGAGAGAGAGGGAGAGGGAGAGATATAGCCAAAAAAAAGCTATATGCCACCATTTTTAATACCAATACAAATATTTTTGCATTAAAATTATTTTATTTGTAATTGTTATACAAATAATATCTCAGTGCAAATTATGTGTGACTGTATTTTCTTTATTTTGATCAATAAAAAAATATTCCTGCCCATCTTATTTTAGCTGTTTGCAGTGCCTCATTTAGTGCAGAAGTGATATGGTCCTGCCCATTCATTAAACATGAGAATAATAGGGGTGATTAGTGAAAATTTTGCAATAATGAAATCTTGTCTCTGTTTCAATGCACTGCTGTAATTATCATGGGGAAATGATTTGAGAATGCTGCTGTGTCTTAAAAAAGTGATTTACTCTCTCCTCACGGTTTGTGGCTGCTTGCTCATTTTTGCTCCCGTTTTCTCTCTGTCAGTTTGTTTGCATAGCACAGCAAGATTACTGCTGTATCCTTAACCAAGTGGAGAAAAACATGCAGAAGGTGGAAGAGGAGGGTGAGATTGTGATGGTGAAGGAACACCGTGAGCTTGACCGCACAGGCACCAGAAAAGGACACATTGTCATTAAGGTGAGAACAAGTATGACACTATTGTGTTTTTCATGTTCAGAAATGTGACAAAAAAGCTACCTGGTCTCATGACAAAAATGTACCTCTGGCAACCAAGATGTGAAATGCGTACCGATAAGTACATATTACTTTAAGTTTGTTCGTTAGCCCTGCCAGCATGGAATTAGACTCTGAATCCGTGGAAACAAATCTCGTCAAAAACATGACTCTGTGAACTGAACTGAAATTAGACATTTCAAGTCATAACTATGGTGACATATACAAAAAACAACATCACGTACCATAAAACACACCGTATTTATGTTTATCTCTTCTGTGGAAACAAAAATCACATAAAGTCACATAAAATCATAGCTCTCATCAAGATGTAATACGTTATTCCAACTCAATTTTGAGTCACTTGAGCCAAAAGAAATGTTATTGGAGTTGTGAGTTTGCAGTCTGAATTGAAACCAATGAGGAAACTGCGTTCTATCGGAAACATTGACTCGTGCTCTCAATTGACATGGCATTTGTCCTGATTTACACAGATGCATTGAACACAGCCATTTATTGATTCCTAAACATGGAAATATGCTTAGCACAGTAGAAGCATATATAGACAGAATATCAAATTTGTTTCACGAGCCTAATAGCTTGATAAATGGAGCGGACGGAAATTTGCCCAACAACAGTGAAACTCAATTAAAAATGCACTGCTTTAGTGTCCTTTTAAAGAGCATATTTGTTTTTTTCAGGGCACACCAGAGCGTCTTACCATGCACCTTGTAGAAGAGCACTCGGTGGTGGATCCCACCTACATCGAGGACTTCCTGCTTACCTACCGCACCTTCCTGCCAAGCCCTATGGTGGTAGGCAAGAAACTGTTGGAGTGGTTCCATGACCCCAGCCTCAGGGACAAGGTACACAGACACTCTTACGCAAGCTCTCAAGTCAATCAGTGCTCGAAGAGATGAACGATTAGTAACGTCATATTTCATCAGGTTACACGGGTAGTCTTGCTGTGGGTGAACAATCACTTCAACGACTTTGAGGGTGACTCCGCAATGACGCTTTTTCTCGAGGAGTTCGAGTACAATCTGGAGAGAGAGGTCAGTTGTGTGCAGTAAAACCTTTGATTTCTTTGTGATCTTCAGCTTTGTGACGGAGTCGACAGCAAAAATCTCACGTAATGCCTTTCTTTGAACCAGAAAATGTGTGGGCACCTAAGACTGTTAAACATAGCATGTGCTGCCAAAGCTAAGCTGCGGGTGGTGACCCTGACCAAACCCTCAAGGGAAGCACTCCTGTCTTTCACCCTGCTGGGGGGTTCAGAGAAGGGCTTTCGCATTTTCATTGACAGCGTGGAGTCGGGCAGCAAAGCTGCAGAGGCCGGCCTCAAACGAGGAGATCAGGTAATGTCACACCAGCACCATACAGGACCTGAAGTAGCCTACAGAAATAGTTGTAGTTGTTAAATTGACACCGTAATAGCAACTTGCTGTGGCATTAGCAGCAGTAATAGTAGTTGTGGGACTGGAAGTGGGAAACATTGTGTGAGAGCATTTGTAATTGCCATTGTCAAGCGGAGAAAGCGGTTAGTCACAGCACTGAGAGCATACCGCCCGAAATCATAAAGAAGAAGAGCAAAAACCTCATCTTATGATGTTGTTTCCATTCAGTCTATCTTTCAAAGGTAAAAGCACACACATCTTACCCCTTAAACGTGTTCTACACTAAATATGTCTGCAACACGTCTTCCCTCCTTCACACAAGCGGAAAATGTGATTTTAGATGAATAGAGAATGTCACACTGTTTCTTTTTGCCCTTCACTCACTGCGGTGTAAAGACGTTTAATGAGTTGCTATCTATTTGCCCTCTGAACCACACGAGGAATGTGATTGTTTAGAATGCTAATGAGCTGATACCTGGCTAAGCGGAAATAACCATGTCCGCTTAGCCAATTAACAAATGTGTTAGTTCCCCCTTGCATCAGCTGACAGTTAAAAAGGATAAGCAATTTGTTGTCAAATTTTTTTGAGTAAATATTGTATTAAAATAAGTTGCCATTAATGTTGTATTAATTAATCGCAATTAATCCCACCTAACATTAAAGTTTAAAAAAAATACTTTTACATCGCAATAATCTTCGACATTCAATATTCAAATAAATGTAGGTTGTTTTACTGCTGTTATTTTAAGAGCAAACTACCATTCATTCAGCATACTTCATCTCACTGAGAGAATTTTCAGCTGCAATGTTTATTGAGATTTTGGATTTTCTTCTTTTTTGCCCCCCCAGATACTAGAGGTCAATGGACAAAACTTCGAAAATGTGCCGTTATCCAAAGCCAACGAGATTCTCAAAAACAACACGCACCTGTCCATTACTGTGAAAACCAATCTCTTAGGTAAGCTACAGTATACTGGATGAAATGAGCACAGATGCACTTTCATTTAGACCTAACACAAATTGCCAGTCAGCTTTCTTTCCTTTTCAGTAGGGAAAAATGTAAGGGTTTTTGTCACTTGAATATGTCAGATGGCCTTGTTAAACTTTTTTTTCTCTGTTCTGTGTTCCTTAGTGTTTAAGGAGCTACTGGCCAGGCCTGACCAGGACCAGGAGCTAGAACAGGAGGAGGAGCCAGACAGAAAGAATGGGGCACCTCACATCCCCAAAATCGGGGATATTAAGAAAGCCAGCCGCTACTCCATCCCTGACCTGGCTGTGGATGTGGAGCAGGTCATGGGTCTTGAAAAAGCTAGTAAGAAAGCCAAGGCCAACACCGTAGGTGGCAGAAACAAGCTAAAGAAGATCTTTGACAAGACACTGACCAGTATTCTTCCACCCAAACCTTACAAGTAAGCTGAGCTTTACGCATGAAAGCTCTCTTGGCGATTCGATTTCCTGTGGTGTATAACTCTTCTGGTTTGTTCACAGTGACGTTGGCGTGGGACAGTCACAGGATGACAGTATTGTGGGGCTAAAGCAGTCAAAGCAAATCCCTCCTGCCCTTCCTGTCAGTGGAAACCTTTCATCAAGTAACCCTGACCTGCTGCAGTCACACCATCGCATACTTGACTTCAACAACCAGCCTGGTAAGACAATTAATGTGGTTAAGCAAAGACATTTTACAGAATTAACATCCATGCTGGTTCTTAAATCAACCACTCTCGTGCTAGGGTTAGGTTTAGGGGTTAAGGTTAGGCTGTGGCCAGTGTGGCTCCGGTTGGTCTTGAGGTCATCATTCTTATTAACTGTCTCAATTCCTTAGTGATAGGGTGAGCCAATAATCATTTGTTCCAAGAAATGTGTTCTACTAGGTCAGACAGCCGCCTTTAGAGAGAACAGACTTTGAGCCAGTGAATAAAGAGAGCTGAGATCTTTACGTGGATAGTAGTTTAAATATATTCTTGCAATGTCTTACTGTGCACTTACATTTAGGGCATCTATAGAACATTTCACACAAGTTTAATCTCAGTGCATGCATATTTAATAAGATGCTCATGCTGTCCTGAATGTCCTCTTTCAGAAGCAGTCCCTATAAGTAAGTATTTGATCTTGTCCTCTTAGAGGTTCCTAATCACAATCTTCTTCAGGGCACTTCTCTGCTCTGACAATGATTTTGCTATCCAAATCCAATCAGGTCTTAATCTACAAGCACTATGCTTTTGGTGGGATTCATCACAATTCTTAATTTATTGAATGCTGTTCACTGATTCACGTCGCTTTCACACTAGAGGTTTTATGGCAGTATGAGATTGATTGATCTTAAAGTTTCATTTGTTTGCTTGTTGTGAAGGTGTCTTCTGAGCATGCATATGCACCAAAAAAAAGTACAAAAATAACCTGTTTATAGGTTATTGTTAAAGTTGGTAGGGTAAAGTGATGATGTGGATATAATACATCAATTAATCATATTATAGAAGTAATCCACTTGATTGTCTCTAATTCAGATTCTGACTTAAACATACCAAGTTTGAAAGCGACCGTTTAATATTAGTGTGAAATGATCGTGGGTAATATTAGTGGTTTTTAGATAAAGACTTTATACTTGGGTGTCATTTAATGAAATTGTGAAGTAGGTGGGCTTAAGCCATTTCTCTGTTCTTTAGACATGTCAGACCAGGTATTGAGAGTCTTCAAGGCAGACCAGCAAAGTCGTTACATCATGATTGGGAAGGACACCACAGCAAAAGAAGTCGTAGCTCAGGCTATCCGAGAGTTTGCCTTGACCGCTGCCGCGGAAGCATATTCGTTGTGTGAGGTGTCAGTCACTCCTGAGGGTGTCATCAAGCAGCGACGACTCCCTGAGCAACTCTCCAAACTGGCCGACAGGATCCAGCTGAGTGGCAGGTACTGCCTCAGAGCCTATGTGGCCATTTTGTTAAATTTTCTGTAGTATTTTGGTATAGGATCGCTCAGAACATACTTTAACCTCTCTTTTAACATGTAGGTACTACCTAAAAAGCAACATGGAGACAGAGACACTGTGCTCGGATGAAGATGCCCAGGAACTACTACGGGAGAGTCATATCAGCCTGCTGCAGCTGAGCACTGTGGAAGTGGCAACCCAGCTGTCAATGCGCGCCTTTGAGCTGTTTTGTGCCATCGAGCCCACCGAGTACATTGATGACCTGTTTAAGCTGAAGACTCGCCTCACAGGGCCCCCCAGCCTCAAGCTCTTTGAGGAGGCCATCAATCGGGAGACCTTCTGGGTGGCCACGGAGGTGGTGCGTGAGCCCAACCAGCTCAAACGCATGAAGATCGTCAAGCACTTCATTAAGATCGCACTGCATTGCCGCGAGTGCAAGAACTTCAACTCCATGTTTGCCATCATCAGGTAGAATGAGCAGAAAAAATTTAAGAGTTAAATTATGTATGTTATGTTTTTGGAGTCCTGACTAAGAATGACATTGTGTGTCTTTACAGTGGTCTGAACTTGGCACCAGTGTCCAGACTTAGAGGCACATGGGAGAAGTTGCCTAGTAAATATGAGAAGCTGTTCAGTGATCTTCAAGACCTGTTTGATCCCTCCAGGAATATGGCAAAGTACCGGAATCTTCTAAACAGCCAGAATCTACAGCCTCCCATCATCCCACTTTTCCCTGTAATCAAGAAGGATCTCACCTTCCTGCATGAAGGTAAGATAGTAGTAGGCGATGGCATAATATCCATAGATAGATAGATAGATAGATAGATAGATAGATAGGTAGATAGGTAGACAGACAGATAGATAGATAAAATGGCTTTCTCAAAGCTTCATTTCCAGTCTGAAAAGTCCCTTAGTTGAAACTTTCCTACAAAAATGATTCATTCTGATCTCCTACAACTTTCGTCTGACAGATTAATACATAACCATCAATATTTGTCAATAATGCATTTTCTTGGCTTTGTGTAGCACCTATATAACCCTTCTTAAGTTTGTTTCAGACTAAGAATTTTAAGAGTGTGAAATATGATCATGATAAAAAAAAATAAAAAAAAACTACTTTGACACACTTCACCATTTCAATTTGACTCCAAATAGTTATAAAATTGTATGATTTGAGTGTTTTCTTTACTGTCCACTCTAGGAAATGACTCAAAGGTGGACGGTTTGGTGAACTTTGAGAAGCTGCGGATGATTGCTAAGGAGATCAGACATGTAGGCCGCATGGCAGCTGTAAACATGGACCCTGCCCTGATGT
Source organism: Enteromius paludinosus (assembly GCA_032361165.1). Taxonomy (NCBI): domain Eukaryota; kingdom Metazoa; phylum Chordata; class Actinopteri; order Cypriniformes; family Cyprinidae; genus Enteromius; species Enteromius paludinosus. The sequence continues at coordinate 9,431,087 of JAUMHQ010000071.1, forward strand.
TCAGAACCAGGTGAGAGCGTTTGTGTTCTGACTGCTACAATGACTTCTTTGCTCTTCTTTCAGGCTGGACTCTTCACACCACTGAGTAGCTTTTAGTGCCCACTCACTGCGATGTGTACAGCTCTCACCTCACGCTTCCACACACAAGCCTTTTCCAAAGGTTTTTTGCTATGTTGAAGTGATGTTAATGTACGAGACGGTTAAACCATTTTGTATGTTACTCTCTGTCTGCATTATTGTCAGAGAAGTTAGTGTCTCTCTTTTGGTCTCCGGTAGACCTCACCTTGGTACCCTTGGTCTGTTTCTCCTCATCTAAGTGTGTCTCCCTCTTTTTCTCTCATGGGCCTTCTCTCTCCCCCCATTTCTCTCTTCGTCCACCCTCTCTGCCCCACGCTTCACTATTCATGGCTCTCCCTTACAGGAAGAAGAAATGGAGGAGTTTAGGGTGAGTATGGTAAACTGTCACCTTTGGCCTCATGTGTGCCCCCTCCTTTAATTTGGGCTGGCTCCTCACCATCCATCATTTTTCTTTTTCTGGTTCATTTGAGAATGCTTCTGCTCTGACGGATCCCATCCAAGCATTTGACTGCCATCACTTTTGCTACTCAGGGTCATTGAATAAACTCACCTCATTCTAAAATACATCCTAATGTTTCTGTTTGTATAATTACCATAGATTGTGAATGTTTCACAAACATGACCCTACTAGTATGCATGAATCTATTTACAGTTGTTAGGTTCCTGCTCATTTATTAATTTGATAGCCCATGATCCATTTTTAGCAAAAGTGATTTAACGTGCCCCTTCCAGCTGAACTACTTACAATAGCTGCACGTCTACTTATTTGCAGTTTTATTTTTATTTTCATTTTTTTTTCTTTAGTTTAAACTAATAATTATTTTATTAGTTTAAAATTTGTGATTAGTGATGTGTGTGTGAATGAATTTAAACACAACCTTGTATAAGATATTTTAGATTTTATTAAGACTAATGTTGCTAGTGGTGCAGAAATTACACATTTTATCGTAAAAAAAAAAAAACAAAAAACTAATTTATGTTTAAGTTCAAGGTTGAAGAAAATAGTTCAAGAAAATATATGACCAAAAATAATCATATAATAAATAAGATTAAAAAAAAAATCACTTAATTTTCCCAAATCTCATGCAAAGTTTAAGTACACTAATTCTGTTCTTTTATTTAGCATCCAGTTTTTATTTAACTGCCTGATTGGCTGAGATGTGAAATGCATGGAATGTTTGGATTGTTTTGAAACTGCAAGGAATGCAACTTACTGCATGTCAAAGAGAGACTGCATCTGATCCTGCGTCAGCATACAAGCTACAGTTAAAGTCAGCTTGCATCTTTAACTGTAATACTTGTGTGCATTTAGGTCACTCAGCCAGGGCAGTGCCAATGCGGCCGTCCTGGATGTAACCCAGACGGGCGGGCACAAGAAGCGGGTCAGACGGAGTTCCTTTCTCAATGCCAAGAAGCTGTACGAGGACGCACAGATGGCACGCAAGGTCAAACAATACCTGTCCAACCTCACCCTGGAGACGAATGAGGAGAGTTTGCAGACACTCTCAATTCAGTGTGAGCCTTCAGTCAACACATGTGAGTAGCGTGCAGGCACATACACACACATATATAATTCTAAATAGGTGAATTCACAGGAAACAACACTGGCATGGGATCAAGAACACCACAGAAATTTCTCCCATTAAAAAGCTGCACACTCTACAAAATATTCAGTATCTCTTATGCTTACAAAGGCTAAATTTTTTTTTATCCAAAAATACAGTAAAATATATATTGTAACTTATGTCATTACAGTGTTCAGTGTCACATGAACCTTCAGAAACCATTCTAATATGCTAATTTTGGTATCATCAATGGTGAAAACAGTTCACAAAACGACGATAAATTATAATGTTATACTGTCACTTTTGATCAGTTTAACGTGTTCTTGCTGAATTTTTTCTCATTCAGTAAATGGTAATCTTAATATTTATTATATATAATCAGTGCCGAAGAGTTCCGGGGACAGGAAAAGACCCGACACATCGCCCGTAGTTGCGCGGGCTGCCACTCACCAGCGCCAGCAGCTTCAGAAAGCCAACCAGGCGCTTCAAGTGCCTGCCGTAGCCCTCTACCCGTCCCGCAAGAAAGTGCCGGTCAAAGACTTGCCACCATTTGGTAAGACACCACTTTTATGGAACATAATCAGCTACTACGTTATATGTTACTGGTGTTCATAAAAATCTTACCGTTTTTTTGCAGGCACAAGCTCGCCACAGTCTCTGAAAAAGATACTGTCCCTTTCAGAGGAGGCAGGAGAGAGACACAGGAAACAGACAGAAGACAGTGTGTCCAACAATTCCTCACAGCTGTCATCTCCTCCCACATCTCCACACAGTTCACCTAAGAAAGGCAAGCATAGACAGAGACTATGGCATGTTTTGTAAATTTAAATGTTTCTTCAACCTCTGGCCTTTGCGCACTCAATTTAGTCTTCCCATTGACTTATCAATGAACTGTGGAATCGGAGCCTTATGGTGGGCATGCAGTGAAATATATTGTCAGACAGCATGTGCCCCACTGGCATTTCTCTGTTAGCTGGCGCCACCAAGTGCCAATGCGTTTTTATGGTTGATTTAATATGTTAAGACTGCCATCTAGTGTTAAAAACATTACACACATAGGATATGAAATTTCCTGCTATGGTACACCTTTTTCTTTTCCAAAACATTTGTCTCATCATTCACATGTTTTACCCTGTATTCAGCCATTGCATCTATAAGAAGCCACAGTATGAAGGGTTTTTCCTCCTTCTGTAGAAAATCACCAACAGGTAACAGGTCCTGAGAGAAGATTTAACCCGAGAGAGTTCACACAAGCATCATTATTGCTGTGTCTCAAAATGTAGTGAGCTGCCTACTAAAGATCATTAGAGGTGCACTACCATTCAAAAGCTTGGGGTTGGTAAGGTTTTTAAAGTCTATTGTTCAACCAGTTTGCGTTTATCTGTTCAAAAATGCATTGCAAATTGTGAAATATTATAACATTTAAAATAATTGAATATGTTTTATATATTTGTGTAAAACTTTGAACTATTTGATAAATAAAAAGTTTAAAAGTATAGCATTCATTTGAACCCAAGAACATTTGTAACATTATCCTCCGGTTTCACAGACAAGGCTTAAGCCTAGTCCTTGACCTGACTGTAAGTCTAAACTCTTAACTGAACAAAACTTGCACTGGATGATCTTAAAATATATCCGTGCCTTTGTTTAGCCTTAAGATTTATCCAAGTAATGTTTTTTCTAAGGTATGTTACTTAAATTTCCTAGTTGAACTATGGCTTAATCCTGGCTTTCTGTGAAACCAGGTCTATACAGTAAGTCTTTAATAAGATAATTATTAATTATTACGTCTTTGCTGATACTTTTGGTCATTGATCACAAACATACATGCATTCATTCATACATACATAAATATATATTAAATTGACCAAACCCAACTGCTTTAATCCCTTTGCAATATTAGTAGCTTTCTTAGTATTGAGACACAACCAATGGGATGTTTTGTTTTCAGTTATATATTTCAGTGTTATGATTAACAAGTGACATTTGTGTACATACTTTATTTAGCAGTAATAGCAAATGTTTTAGTTTGTGATTTTATAGCACAGTGTTAGTTAGGATTCCCACTAACGGTTTAATACATTTATAAAAATCCAAAGTCTTGACATTTGGGTGAACTCTCTCACCAAGTCTAGACATTGTTGTTGCTCCTGTTGTAGCTGGCAGAGGCAGGCTAGTGCTGTAGTTATGTGTGTGTATGCTTTAGGGGCTATGTTACTGAAGTGACTGCCTGGTTTTGATTAGCTAATGTAAGAAAGGTGAGCTAATCTACCGTAATGCTTTGCTCTGTCAGAAGCGTAGTGTTTAAGAGTTGAATCTCATCTGACACCTTGAACATAAACTCTTCTTTCCGCTGATCATTGTATCAGTTTCATCATGATGTTAACAGGAAGCCTTATGAACAACTATTGTGCAATTGATCTATTGGTAAGTCCCTCCCCTCGAACGCAGATGAGCCAATGGCAGTTGAGTATCAGTTGCATGGAGAGCGGAACTCTGACATCTGTAGGTTTCATCGTTTTTATGGGGTTTAGGCTTCAAAAAAGTCTGGGGTACTTGTGACGCTGATTCCAGGTATCCTGAGACGATACGCAATATCATTTATTTTATCCAATTTCCTGAATCCAAAGTATTCAACCTCAATCCAAATGTTAATTTTCATTTGTCATCAGCGATCGTGAAGACCCCCCGTAATCTAAGACTTCTCTCGCTTGCATGGTAATCTGTAAACCCTCGGTTCGAGTTATCCACCTTTTTTATTTTTAAATATTTCATAACTATCTCCACGGAATATATAATTCACATTTGGCGACATTCTGTGACCAAAATTGTGCAAAAGCATAGTGGGACAACAGTAACTAAAGGAGGCGGGGCCTAGCAATAGGTCAATTGTTTGACTTATTTCAAGTTATTTCTTTGCAACTACAAAATGCAGTCCTACAGTGTGAACACTGACAAAATATGTTACAGATATTTAATAGTTGTGTTGCAAAAGTAAGTATACTACACTGCATTTCAATCTTTTCACAATCGAGGCCTTCCCAGAATGCACAAGCAAATATATATATATATATTTGATATATGAAAAGAGACAGTTATAGAATGGGGTTCTGCAGGGCTCTGTATGAAGGCCAAGCAATTTTCTGATCATGTCATTCTGTGTACTTATTTGTCAGGCTATGGAAGAGCTGGTGATTACCTATCAGACTCTGGTCACAGTGAGATCTCCTCACGCTCCAGTCTGGTGAGCACCTCCTCCCTGGACATGGGGCAAGATGAACGCAGGCATCGATTTGGTGTAATGGCTGGGGATGGCCATGGCAGTGGCCACCGGCTAGAACGCAGGGCTACTGCTGATCCTGACCAGTACAGCTTGGGGTAAGCACCACTCATTACTCTTTCGACTAGTTGGTATGTTGCCTGAATCACTAATCAGTTAATTGGTCTAAAGCAACCTTTGGTCAGTTTTTGGGCTCATTTGACCCCATTCGGGTTTTTCTCACGCAGTACTTAAGACATATCTTGTAGCACATTAAAATAAATATAGTTTTCTTAAGAAGTATAAAACCTTTTATGTTAATAAATGTTAAAAGTACAACACTTGTGGCGGGGCTCTCAAAAATTAAGCAAATTCTATTATGCAAAATGGAAATACCAGTACCACACTTAAAATAACAAAGTCTATATTAAGTTACCATCGTTGGCCATCGAGGCATAGTCCTGGCAATGTAGAGTTAAAATAAACCCTTCTAAATCCTTACACCCTTTCTTCTTTCAGGTCTTACTCATCAATGCAGGACTGCCGGGGTCTGTACGCGGGCGCCACTGTGCTGTCTTCCCCCAGCTCAGAGGAGCTTACCCAGGACCAGGGTGACAGGGTGTCTCTCGATGCTGCTGATTCTGGTCGTGGCAGTTGGACTTCATGTTCCAGCGGCTCTCATGACAACATTCAGACCATGCAGCAGGGCCGTAGCTGGGAGGCACTTGCAGAGGGTGCAGGGCTTTGGGGAAGCAGGGGAAGCTGGGCATCTGCCTGCTCCTCTTCGTCCTCCGCGGCATGTTGGGGTGAGGACTCTGAGGGCGACACGGGCACCATCAAGCGAAGAGGAGGGAGGGATGTGACCACGGATCCAGAGACCAGCAGCATCACCTCCACCGGTTCAGAAGAATCCAGACAGCACAGTCGACGCCCCTCACCCATCACTGCAGGCAACAATAAGGCTGTGATCAGTAAGTCACCACATTAACCTGGTTTGAATTAACCATTAACCTATGCGCTATTATTATTTTTTCCATAAAATAGAAGCAATACAGAGCTTTTGTCCATTCTGCAACATTTAAAAGCAGCTAATCCTGCCTAGCTTGCTTTCTTTTTCTAGCTAACAACTTTCTTTTAGGCACATTTTGAAAACTTTGCCCAAATCAAGTGTGGTGCCCTTTGGCAATCTTGTGTGACATTGGTGCCTTGTGTTTGGTACTCAAAAGATGTAGTGCAGGGAATGATTTTTCACCCCAATTTTTTTTGCATGTGTACAGCATTGATGTTAATTTCTTGTACACTCTCTCTGAGACTGTGTATATGTGTATATATAGTTAACTATTTATAGTGTGTGTATATATATATATATATATAAGTCAGATGTTTAACTGTTTGGAATGTAATGATATGTGTATCATACGGTTCATTATTATCCTCAGCTGGGATGTTCCTGTGACAACGAATACAGCATGGTGTGTGCCAGCATATTTGCTTAGGGATGGCATAAAATAAAATTAAAAATGTATAGGAGTTATGCTAATTACAATAAAAATACATTTATGACATTAAATCATCGTGCTGCATTTTCACAGGAACATCTCAGTTGAAGATAAAGAGGAAAATGACATCGCTTGCTTTGACAAGTGCTTTCCAAACGACTAAATAATGACACACATGCGCTGCTCACTCAAGTCTCCACTAAGGGGATAAGGATGATCACTTTGATTTGGAAAATGGCCGTGAACCGTACAATACACGATACAGTCCTATTAACTGTGCATATGTCCATAAATGTTTTTTTCTTATACTTCTATTGTATGTTTATATTTGTCGAATTAGTATGTAGCAAAGTGGTCCAGCGAGAGGCATTTCGTTCCACTATTTGTCCACACAGAATAGCAGAGTAACAATAAAGTTTGACTTGATTTGACTTATGTCGTTCCAAACCCGTTAGACCTTCATTCATCGTTAGAACACAATTCACAAGAGCCTTCTGACCCTCCATAGACAGCAGGGGTCCTACCATGTTCAAGGCCCAGAAAAGTAGTAAGGGCATTGTTAAAATCCACATAAAACAAAAGTTGCTGCCAACTTGATTTCAGTATGGTGACATATTTCCAGCTGAAACAGAATATTGAGTAGAATGAATCCATGTGACATCGGTTGTTCAACCATAATTTTCGGAAGCTATAAAAATACTTTTTGTGCACAAAGAAAACAAAAATACCTTTATTCAGCATGTGCTTCTCTTCCGGGACAGTCCTCTGCCCTTATGGAGACTGTCATAACATGTGTGAGTGGTGCTGCCCTTACTGTCTTAGCAAGGTCAAAAAGTTAATCAAAAATATCTTAATTCGTGTTCCGAAGATGAACATAGGTCTTAGGTTTTTGGAACGACATGTGGGTGAGTAATTGATGACAGACTTTTGGCTGAACTATCCCTTCAAGAGCAACTACACCAAGTTATATTTCCTAACCTGTTCTGTTGTGTTTACATTTCTAAAATGCTGACATCATGATTTTTGCATGACAAACACATTTGCAACGATCATACTAACATCTAAAAATGAACACTACACGGTGGAACAACACATCAAACTACCTACACAAGTGATCCTTCCTAATCTAGTGCATGTCTGCATGTGTCCGTCCTCGTGTGTGAGAAGCGTTACGGATATTAAACGGAACTGTGGTGTCCGTCTCCTCCCTCAGCACGGAAGGACGGACGTTACCGGGACCCTCCACCCACGCCTCCGGGCTACACGGCACTGACCATCACAGATGTAACCGAGGGCACGGCTCACTCGGGCAGGAAACCCCCTGACTACACCACCGCCTTGCAGCGCTCCCGTCTTGTCACACATTCCCCTGACTCCCAGCAGCCCCCAGGTGCGGGAAAACCCACCCATTCGCCGGACCCCCGGGGCCGAGAAGAGGAGGAGGCAGAGGAGGTGGAAGAGGAGGGTGAGTGCTTGTCTCCCAAACTCAGAGCTCAGAGGAGGAGAGGTCCACACACAGCAGTTCCCCCCAGGCCATGAGTTACATACACCACCCCAACAGGAAGGTAAAACATCCCAAACTCCAGTTACTTCCACACTCACGCACTCCACGCACACTCACCTACACCAGTCACGGTCTCTGCATGCCAGGAGGACAGCTCCTTCACCTGCCCACCATCACCAACCACCAACGCATCTCACACAGTGCATGCGCCGCCACAGAGACAGCCTGCCCCCCGTCGCCGTGGCAACATCCCAGTCATTGCTCCCTGCTCTGCCGTGTGTATTGGCTCTCACCCATCAGTGCTCACAGGAAAATCACTAGATCTGCCATCATAAATGCTTGAACACATGATAGAGCCTGAAGTCGTGTTTGTGTTGTCAGGTAGCTCGTAAAACAGCGTTAGTACACAAAGAGCCTGATTTGGGGAATTGTCATTTTCACAGTAGTAGTCTTTCTTGTCTTGTATTGTTTGTCTTTGGTATGGTAAGGTCAAAGCATATTTTATTTGCTTATTATATTTAGTGGTATTTCTGTGACTTTGTTCCAAACCTCAGTGCATTTCCTAGACAGCATTTTTAGGCGCTAAAAATAACTGTGCTGCCTTACGTGTGTGTGTGAATTTTTTAGATGTATTGTATATAATACAGTATATTTATATTTAAATACAGTTGAAGTTAAAACGTTTTATATTGATATTAGTGGTGGGCCGTTATCGGCGTTAACGCGAGACTCTTATCGCGCGATAAAAAGAATATCGCCGTTAATCTATTCCCAAAGTTGGGTTGGAGTCTATACTACAAGCTATGGTGACTTTCACCTTTAGCGCG
>JAUMHQ010000071.1:9439918-9451415 GCA_032361165.1 Enteromius paludinosus
TTCTGCTCCTCTTCCTCTCTCAGTGCAGTGATTGTAGCTTCTTCTTCATCTCTGAGAAACTGATGAAGCTTCTCAAAATGCTTTTTAATCTGACGCTCTGTGTGCTCAGCTTGAGACTGAAACCAAATCACATTCACTTCAATCATCTCCATCAACACACATCAACATCACATATCATTCAGAACCAAGAGAAACTCAGACACCAGACATATAACAGATCCAGAGGCAGATTGATGCTTGTTATTAACTACAATAATAAGCTGGAATCCATTATATTAAACACAACAAATCTTAATTATGTATAGTGATCCTACATCTGAACTGAAAATGACTCTTGATTCTGTCTCCTTACCTTGATGTGTTGAACTGTTTTCTCAAACTCTTCTTTCATGTTTTCTCCCTTTTTACATTTCCTCTGTAAGGACTTCAATGCTGAATTGAGCTCCACCTAGAATTGAACAAAATAAAAACAGATAAAACCACAGATTACAGTGAAGAGAAGGATACAGTGTTCATGCAGTGCTATGTTAAATGTTTTTTTGCCCCATCCCGATTTCTTTTGTGTGCATATATAGCATATCTAACTGAAAGAGAACATCTCAGTTATGTACTGTAACCCCAGGGAACGGAGACATTATGTTGTGATGACAGACTGAGGTTCATACTTGGGAGCCCTGATTCGCTCTGATAGAGAGAAAACGGCAATGAAAATTGGCTAGTGGAATTTGCATGCTGAGCAACTCCCTGTTGAGCGAGTATAAATAGGGCAGCAGGTGCATCCACTCAACAGATATTGCTGAGGAGCCAAGAGCCAGGTCCCTGGGCCCCTAGCGATGGGTCGAGGTTGTGGTAAGGGGAGTTATAGTTATAGTTACAGTACGTAACCGAGACGTTCCCTGTCTGTCAGTCACTACGAGTTATGTTGTGACGACAGACTGAGGTCCTTATGGAAAGCGCCACAGCCAAGACCCCAGTCACAACCAACAGCACTGCAAGAGTTCTGGACAGGCGCCAGTGTGCCGACAATTGCTGTGCAAGGTCGTAACCTTCCCAACGCCCCAGTGCAAATTCTCTTACCATGATACCTGCAGTGACCATATGGTTAGTACAATGCCACTGGATAAGCCAAACTGTTCTTTCCTGAGCTAGAGATAGACTGTAGGGAAGGGATTTCGACCTATTAAAATTAGGCCTGTGGGTCTGGTTCCGCCTGCAGGGGGAAAGCACAAGACAGCAGAGACGGGCAGAGGGAAGACACACGTTTACAGACAGGGAAACTTTATCGTGGAGTCAACATCACATGAGATTACCTGCAGTGAATCAGGCATGTGGCCACCTATCTCATTACCGGGGCTGACCAACCGGGCAATGCAAAACACCTGAAACTGAGCCTGGCGTCAGACTGCTCCGCCAAGTCTGACTGGTGCTGGTGCTTGGAGGATGCTCAACCAGGGTCCACAAAAAGGAGACACTGCTGGGAGAATACAAGCGCAGCAAGCAGGACACCAGCCAGTCTCACCTAACTGTTTTGCAACAGAGAGGAAGAAACTGGTACAACCCGGAGGTTGATATTTCCATGTAAAGGTATTTGGTGTTGCCCAACTCGACAAATATCTGACAGAGAGGCTACGCGTGCCAATGCGTGGGAGGACACTACACCCCTAGTGGAGTGAGCTCTCACGCCCAGGGGACACGGCTCATCTAGGGCCTGGTACACCAAGTGATAGTGTCTACCACCGCCGACTCCAGTTCAGCTGAACCATCTTGGGGTGGAGACGCAACTCCCAGGGTAACGTAAGAGAGAGCACATCGGCCACACGATTTAACTCTCCCAGAATGTGGACAGCACACAGTGACTTGAACTGGTGCTGGCTCCAGAGGAAGAGATGGCGGGCGAGCTGGCACATGCAACACGATCGTACACCCCCCTGGTGGCTGATGTACGCCACAGCCGCAGTGTTGTCCATGCGGACCAACGTGTGCTTGTCCTGCAGCAGCGGCCGGAACCACTGCAGGGCTAAATGCACTGCTACCAGCTCCAGGCAATTGTTATGCCAAAGCAGCTGGGGCCCTGTCCAGAGCCCCGAGGTTGCTTGCCCGTTGCATACAGCACCCCAGCCTACACTGAAGGCATCTGTTGTGAAAACAGTGTGCCAACACACCTGGCCCAGGGGCATTCCAGCCCGCAAGAACACAGGGTCTGTCCAGGGACTGAAAGTGTGGCGAAATGCCAGGGTAATGACCACTCGGAATGTGCTGTGGCGCCATGCCCATCTCAGGACCTAGGAGTGCAGCCAGTGCTGTAGTGGTCTCATATGTAGTAATCCCAGCGGCTGCGGATGCCATATGCCCCAGGAGCCTCTGAAAGTGTCAGGCCAGCACTTACTGGGCGCGTTCCTCTGTGAGGCGCGCCGTCATACTCACCGAGTCTAACTACACATCGAGAAAAGAGATTCTCTGCACTGGACATAGTTTGCTCTTTGCCCAGTTGACCCGAAGCCCCAACTGTCTAAGGGGCTGGAGCACCAGCTCCATGTGATCACACAACTCTTCTTGAGAATGGGCCCGGATGAGCCAGTCGTCGAGGTAGTTGAGGATCCGGAAGCCCACTTCCCTTAACTGGTGCAAGGATGCCCTCCACGACCTTCGTAAAGAGTCGTGGCGACATGGAGAGCCCGAAGGGGTGGACCCTGTACTGCCATGATCGCCTCTCGAACACAAACCATAGGAACGGCCTGTGTCAAGGAAGAATCAAGACATGGAAGTAAGCGTCCTTCTGGTCGACCACTGCAAACCAATCTTGGGGCTGAACGCATTTGGTAATGTGTTTCTGAGTCAACATGAGTCAACAAAGGCAGCCTGTGCAAGGCGCGATTCAGAACTCGCAGGTCCAAGATTGGTCGGAGGCCACCTCCTTTCTTTGGCACAATGAAGTAAGGGCTGTAAAACCCTGCCTTCATCTCGGCTGAAGGGACCAGCTCTATTGCATCCTTTGCCAGGAGGACAGCAATCTCCTCGTGCAGTACAGAGGTGTCTCGGGCTGCCACCACAGTCTCGAGCACGCCACTGAATCTGGGAGGTCGCCCAGGCAACTGAATTGCGTAGCCGAACCGGATCGTCTGGGTGGGACACTTCGACGGGCTGGGAAGCGTGGCCCACGCCTCCAGTCTCGTCTATAGCAGGACCATCGGAGTCCCCAGTTTGCCAGAAGGTGTGCAGCGGTGATAGGGCAGCTGGGATGAGCAGAAGGTTTCCTGTCCTGACACCCAGTGCCGCTGCCCGTGTCCCTGGAGGGACTGGCCGGAAGTACGGAGGGAAGCTGTTGACTGCCCTGAGGCCTGTGGCGGAACGAATAGAAAAACAAAGATTATCTCCCCGGCCCTCCTACGGGGGAGGGAGCGGTGCGGTCACCACCTCCCAAGATACAGTCTCTCACCTCTCCGGGCCGCACATCTCAATGTCACTTAGCCGTCTTTTGGAGGGCTTAGTAACAGCTGGAGACGGGGATGGCACCCTCGGCGACAAGCAGCATGGGGCTGCACGTGACCGCACGCTCAACCTGGGGAATGCTCTTGTAACCCTTGGCCGCTCCCCCGTCGAGGGTAGTGAGGAGGGAGACGAGTGGCTTCTGGCTGTGAAAGGAGCCTTCCACGAATCAATGGATTGCACAGGGATTCCACTGATCGTGTTGTAACGCCACATCGAACAGCTCCTGCTTCCTTTTCTCTCATTTGTCAGCACTCAAACCAGAAGAAAACTGCATGCAGCTCTTGGCTCCGAATCAAAATCTGTTGAGTGGATGCACCTGCTGCCCTATTTATACCTGCTCAGCGGGAAGTGGCATCGCATTGCAAATTCCACTAGCCAATTTTCATTGGCATTTTCTCTCTATCAGAGCGAATCATGGCTCCCAAGTAGGAACCCCAGTCTGTCATCACGACATAACTCGTAGTGACTGAAAATCACAGTCAAACAAAATTAAATGAAATTCATACATTCACAAAAAAAAAATAAAACTCAAATCAAAGTCAACATTTAAACCACGTGGAGGCAACAGATAGTCTCCTGTTTAAGTAGTTTTTGGTTCAAATCGCCACCTTTCCTCTGTGAAGATATATTCTTTATTCCTATAAAGCTCCTGCAGTCACATGACCCATTCTGTTTACTCCTCCATGCTGGCAGGCAAGAACAGTGAGGCGTATATGAAATGAATGGCGCCAGCACGAGTTTTAAGGCGAAAGAGTTCACTGCAGACTTTAATTAAAAAGACAAACCCCTGTATATATAGCAAAACCTAATAATTGAACAGATCCCTATAATGCCCCTGGGGTGTCTGCCAGCTAAAACCATATAGACTGTAAAATGTTGTCACTGGAAGCAGGGCCGCTGCTGGCCAAATGACTGAATAGTAAGCAGAATAGTATTGAAAAACACCTACTATAAAGGGTCAAAATAGAACTGAAATAAAATATAGATGTAAATAAATAAATTGTCATTGCATTGTGTTATCCATAAAATACAATTGTAGCCCTAGACATATGGTTATGGTTTACCAAATATTACCTCGTTGTTTTTATAGAATACAAGTCATGGAAACTGGACTATGAAGTCAGATGGGTTGTTGGTGGTGGTTGTGAAATTATTAATGACAATAAAAGCTTATTAACAGCAACAGTCAAATAATATAATAATGAACATATTACCAAAAATATGATGCACTTGCTTTTTTCCCCCTTTCTCTGCACCAGGTTGCGCAGCTGTCTTTTCCTTGATATAGACTGGTTGTCCATTAATTATGATCATTTGTATTCAGCTGCAAACATAAGATGAGAACGTGTGCAGATGCTGGAATCATGTTGGTGAGTGTAAACAGGTTAGTGGTGAAGGGATTTCTCATGGTATTAGGGCGATCTCCCTATCGCTTTCCTTCCTGTGCAGAAACCCTCAGGTGAGTAGCATGGTAAGACACAAGATGAGCACTCCGTGTGGCATAATAAGCAGGTAGAGAAGAGACTTCAATCACAAAGGCTTCGCTTCCACAATGTCTGTGAACAGGATATCACAATGAAAAGGCAGCAGGTAAGTAATAAAGGTAGTTACCTCGAGCTCAGCCATCATGCCATTGGTGACTGCTGCCTATATGTGGCAGCTCTAATGTGAAACAGGTGTTCTCAATTAATAGTCAGGTGACTGTGAGCGTGTGGTGACGGCTGTACTGGGATCAGTACAGCCCGATGGTGTGACACATATTCTGCACTGCGCTTATCATAAAATACATTTTAATAATAATATTTAGCATATATAATATGCATGGTTTAGGTTTTTATTTATATATATATTATTATAAATAAAAGAAAGTTTTTTTTTACCAACTGGGATGGTGCCCTACGCAAACTGCGTACTCTGTGTATAGGGAGCGGCGGTACTGCTTGAGGCAACCAATAAGCCTCAGTTGGCAAAATGTAATGTGTGAAAAGGATTGAAAGATGTGAAGCATATACCTAATGCAAAAAAAAAACTACTATAGATCCTTCGAATTAAGAGACCCTGAGGTTGATATCCTCCCGGGGTGGTTCATGATGTCTTTATGTTCAGCTTTCTATATTTTGCAAATAATACACAGTTATAAAAGTGCTTGAAAGGTCATTAGAAATCTAATAGAAAAATAAATGTGTGATATCAAAAAACAACAACCCAACAACTTTGGACTATGGCTTTATTGCTGAGTTACGTTACACAGCAATAGATATTACATGTCTCCATTTGTATTAATAAAACATAAAGCTGACAATTTTTACATTTAAATGTGATTGTTTTAATGATTTAAAGTTAAAAAGCACCAAACAATTAACTGGCTTTAAATAACCCAGTAGTTTTATTCTTTATATCTGTCATGCCGTCATGTGTTTCTTGTGTTTTGTTTACATTCTGAATCCTCATGCTTTACCTCGTTTGTAACTCCACCCCATCATAAGTGTTCACTCCCTGCCAGGCGTGTTTCCAGGTGTTCCGTATTTTCATTTGATTATGTCTTGTATTTAAACCGTGTCTTGTGTAGTGTCCAGTTGTCTGTTGTTAAAGTATGTTTGCGGTTTGCGTGTCCGCACAGTTCTTAGCACTTTTGTTCAGCACTTTGGAAATCTGCCTTGTTTTATTAAATGTTCACATTTTCTTCTAACCTCTGTCTCTGAGGCTGATTGTCTGCTGAGGAAGCAAGAGCGCGACACCACCAGCACTCGTTACAGAACAACAGACCACAGTTGAATTGGCGTTCGCCTCCACGAATGCATACATCTCTGCGGACTTCGGTCCGCATTCACTGCCCCGTGCGCCATCTTAGACAGTGCACAAAATGGCCATGGCCAGAGTTGTGGCCAGGAGTGCCGTTCCCGAGTCCAATTCCAGAGTTACGTTATGGCCAGGGGTGCCGTCAGCAACCCTCACGGTTTCCAGTCCGCATCAATCGGGTGACAGCCCCGTATCACGGTCCGAGGAGCCGTGTGATTAAGTGTTGGTTCCGGTTTCACGGCCGGTAGTGCCGTCCGAAATTCTGGTGGTTCCCAGCCCGCAAATAGTGGGTCCTAACCCTGTATCACGGTCCGAGGAGCCGTGTGATGAAATGTTGGTTATGGTTTAACGACCAGGAGTGCAGTCCAAAATCTTTGCGGTTTCCAGTCCGCATCAGTCTGGTGCCAGCCCCGAATTCAGTCCTACGTGGTCTCCGAACCATCCTTCACAAGAACCATTTGTTGACCCAGGGTTGGTACCGGCAGGAGACCTCCCTAAGAATTTTTTTGGAAGGGCCGAAAGTACCTGGGTCATGATGGGGAGGGGTGGGACCAGGATCGAACCACCGTGGCCAGAGCCGCTGGAGTCCGTCAGGGATCCTGAACTACCGTGGCCCGAGCCACCAGAGCCTGTCAGTGACATTGAACTACCGTGGCCCGAGCCACCAGAGCTTGCCAGTGACAGTGGTTTCTCAGAGGTTCCACTCTCTAGGGGTTCTGCTGGTGGCTGCACAGCCTTTGAGTCTGTCTCATAAAGGCATTCTTGAGCTCTCACCCTGCACTGAATCGACCATGGAGGTCATTTTTGCCCTGTCCTGAGCCTGTCAAGGCCATGGAACTCCTGTTTGGACCTGACCCGGTCGCGGGGACCAGCAGCCATCAACCTCACACAGGTACGATCTTGGCCAGAGGGGCCAAGATCTGACCTCTCTCTGCTCCTCTATGCAGTCCCACGGTACAAGGGGCCGTGTTCAGCCCAGTCTGCCCCGGTTACGCAGCCTGAGAAGCTGCAGAAGGCCCTCATGGTGTCAAACCAGCCAGTATCGCGTCTCAGCCCCGTAGCACGATACGAGGGGTCATGTCAAGTCCAGTCAGTTCTGGTTCCTCAGCCTGTCATGCTATCCGAAATCTGAGACCCAGACTCATGGTGGCCAGACTCCGTCTGTGATCTGGATTCAACATGGCCGGATCCGCCAGACTCCGTCTGTGATCCATATCCAGGATGGCTTCTCCGCCATCTGCTCTGCCCT
The DNA here is from genome assembly GCA_032361165.1 of Enteromius paludinosus. NCBI lineage: Eukaryota > Metazoa > Chordata > Actinopteri > Cypriniformes > Cyprinidae > Enteromius > Enteromius paludinosus. The sequence goes on from JAUMHQ010000071.1 coordinate 9,447,456, forward strand.
GGAAGGCTTCTCTCCCGTCCGTTCCACCAAGGTGGGCGTCTCCACCATCAGATCTGCCCTGGAGGGCGTCACTTTCAATCTGTTCCGCCTAGGTGGGCTTCTCTGCCGTCCTAGCCGCCCTGGAGGGCATCTCCTCTGTCTGTTCTGCCCAGGTGGTTGTCTCCGCCGTCCACTCCGTTTTGTCCTTGTTTGTTTTTTCATTAAATGTTCTTAAAGAGAACTTCTGCCTCCGAGTTTTCTGTGCCGCTGGAAAAGGCTCATGACTCGCTTCACCAGCAGCTGCTTCTGTGACAAATATAGCCAAGTTGTCCATCAATTATGATTATCTGTATTTAGCCGCAACATAGATGAGAGAGAGCAGATGCGCCGGCGCAGATTCAGGAACGCATGTCACTTACTGTATACTGCACTGAGTTCATCATGAAATTATTTTTTTACACTTTTTTAATAAGGCTATATTTAGCCTATATATTTTATGCATGTTCATATTTAGATTTTTATATTTATGTATACATTTTTAATAATATAGAATTATTTGTATTATTTATAAATAATTATTTATTATTATATAATTTTTTTTTTTTAAGAAACTGGGATGGTGCAACCTCGGGAGCTGGTGCCCTACGCAGACTGCATACTCTGCGTATAGGGAGCGGCGGTGACTGGAAGGGTAAGTCTGAGTTATTAGCTAATGTAAACCACAGAAAAGCTATGTCACTGTGAGTACAGTTTCATAAATGTCATGAAATCTTACGTGTTTAATCCCAAATGTTGTGTTTGTTAGCACGTTTTACTGCAGTGAAACATTTGGTCCTCTATCAGGATCCTACTCTGCTGAAAAAAAAAGAAGGGTAGGCTGGTTGGCTGGTCATAGCTGGTTTAGCTGGTTTTAGCTGGTCTCCCAGCCTGACCAGCTAAGAAATGGAAATGGCTGGAAATGTGGCCAAAACCCCTGTAAACCAGCCTGCTGACCAGTTTAAACCAGCTAAGACCAGGCTGACCAACCAGCCTAGGCTGGTTTTAGCTGTTTTTTCAGCAGGGTAGGAATACCATAAAATGAATTCCCTTTTGTTTTATGGTATAATAGCGGGGGTGTAACCGGAAAATGCATATTTTTAATTAAAGATAATCTATAGATTTAATATGGCGTGCTTTTGGTGCACACCGCTTTGTTATTTAGTGCTCGACACTCATCTGTGTGTTTTACAAATAAGCTACGGCCGCTCCTTGCGCTCTCCTGGTTGCCTGCCAAAATGCTAAGTTTAGACTGCATGACATCAGTACCAGGAGCTCTATATAACGTAATGAAGTCAAAAAATAAAGTGTAGGCTACTGCTAATGGATAATTCATATTTTTCTTCTTATAGTACTACAGTCTTCGTCAATCTGCATTTTAAGTGCTCTACATGTTTTTCATACATATGATTTACAACAGGGGCAACAACTTACTAGTCCTTTAATGGGAATCAATTTACAGGTATTTGTGTGTGTGAACAATGTACATAGACATGCATAGTTTTATTGATTACACAAACCACAATGATAGTTACTACATTCTAACTGTCAGTGTCCTTTGAGTTGTTAGAAAAGACAGGAGGAGTTGGTTTTATTTTTAGTATTTTAACTTTGTTAGATTGTAATTTTCATTAATTGTTTTGTTCTGTTTGTACAGATTAATTAGATCAATTAGTCAATTACTGGATAATTTAAATCTCACCACTCTCAGCTGTGTACAGTTATCCTTTTTATGTATACTACTCTCCATTTTGGTGAAATTATACATTGAAAAAGCTACTAGCTGAAACGTTGGATAAATTAGTCAATTCTTCTCTTTCGAATAGATCATATTATTTTCTTCAACTAGCACCTCTATAGGTGTGCATTGGCTTGGCCTCACAGTATATCTCACACTAAATTGATATATAAATTAAAACCAAGAATAAAAAAAACAGCAGACTATATGTCATTATTTTTACTAAAGTGGCAGAGAGAAATATTGAGCGCAAGGACGTCTTTTATACTTATTGCTCTTTACACATGAAACAAAATACATTTGTCTTACCTTATACGATGAAACTACTTCACTTATTGGTCTAAATTCGTGATTTTCATGTTGTTCTGAAGTAACACACTCTTCACACGCCAGCCGTTTGTCCTCCAGACAGAAGAGTTTGAGTTTCTCTCTGTGTAAACTGCAGATCTCCTCAGATCCTGATGAACTCCTCTCATTTCTCTCCTTCAGGAACGACTCACACAGGTTCTGTAATGCTAGATTTAATGTTGGTTCTTCTTTTGAGGATCTTCTCCTGCAGACAGGACACTCCTGAGTTTTCTTGATTCTCCAGAACTGTTGAAGACACTCTTTACAGACACTGTGACTACATGATAAAAGAACAGGAGTCTTGAAGATATCAAGGCACACAGGACAGTTATAGTCATATTCAGCTGATGAAGCCATTTTCACAGTTTGAGCTCCAGCAAACTAAACTTTACTTTACTAAACGGTTTTAAACAAGAATAACCACAAGAATCACTAAACCTTTCCAAAAATGCCTTTAGAAAAGATTGCTCTTCATTCCTGCTTTTGTCAAAGAGAAGAAAATCTGTGTGACAGAAATAGAAATAACAAGTCATCATCTTCTTCTTGTAGTCTTGTAAGACAACTTTTGAGGCTTACTGCCACCAACTGAACTGGAGTGTGGAGTGAAAATGACAAGGCTTTAATTTATTATATTCTCTTATTCCTGTGTCTATAGGATAACCATTTTCATTATTCCTCTTCTATTACCTAATATTAGTTCTAACGTCATGTTATTTGCATCTCCTGATTGTATCTTTGTTTCCAGCATCTGTGTTTCTTGCTCTACACTTTAATAAAATATGCTCAACTCTTTTTGTTCTGCCACAAGGTCTACAAAATCTAGAAGGATGTTTCCTGATTTTATATCAGTTTGCATTTAAAGATTAATTGTCCTAATCTTTATCTTGCTATACTTCTTTTCTTTTAAAGTCACTTTATTCAACAATCTTTTAACATGTTTTTCTGCCATCTCTGCTCCATCCATTCCAACACGTGCTTCAACCCATAAAAATGAAACTCTATATAGTAGTTGCAGCGTTTTTATAATAATATCTTGTCTGCAATTTGATTGTCCTGACTGAACACTTCTTAGTGTCTGAATCTGAATCGGAGCATAAAACTGCTTTCTTAGTCCATGTCTCTTCCAACCAATGTAAAGCTAAAGCTACAGCAATCAACTTTATAGTAAATACAGATAAATAGTCTGGTGTTCTTTGTGCAATTACTTCTTCTGTTCTATGACTATTGCTATTCCTGTCTAATTATACATCTGTATATTTGATTCTCCACTTCTAGTAGACACAGTGCACTGCAAATAGGTACTGCATCACTATATTTCATATTTACTAATGCGTTGTTTGTGCCATTTCTTCTGCTTTACAACCAATGCTTTTTATATTGGTTCTCTCATGTTCCTAGCATTCTTCAGAAATCACCTTACCCTTTGAAATAATCAATTATTTGTATTATTAGTTTTAACTTTTTTAACACATTCTAGTGTTACTTTAATGCACACTTTAGTCCACCTGAGAATCATTTGAATAATTGTTAGTCAGATTGTTTCTAATTATTTCTAATGTCACGTTGTTATGAGTCAGTTCCACAATTTTAGTAAAAGTCTGTAAAACTACACTGAAGTTTCCACTGTTTAAAAGAGCAGTGTCAGAATTCAAACAAGCAAGTCAATTACATCAATTTCTTAATTATTGGGGAAACATAAACAATATTCTGAATTATTATTTAACATATATAACTGAAATAAACTATTATTCATGTAGCTCAAAGTGATGCTCGGGGCTCCAATGGTTTCCTCTGTGGGTGAACGAGGAAGATGGTGAACAGTTTCAGGATGCTTTTTTTCATTGGTTGTTGCGTTAAAT
>JAUMHQ010000071.1:9455438-9468658 GCA_032361165.1 Enteromius paludinosus
TACATACCCAGAAAGTTACCTCCGTTTTTGGAACCGAAAGTTGAGGTTATCCACTAACTTACCCTTAAACTTATGTCACATAACTTGCTTTCTGGAACGGACCCCAGCTCTGTTAGGAAAAAACACCCAGAGGCTTCCGATAAAGACATCAGCTTGGGCTACAGTTTCCATAACATCTCTTTGACCTTATATTGTAATCTTTTCTACATCTTACAGGTGCTAAGAGGTGGTGATGGATATAGGCTTAAACCAAATGCTGTACCATAAATTTTCCCCGCAAGTAGTCTAAACACCCTGGATCTTGAGGGAAACCCACGCTGAGAAACTTCTTTAGTGGCCGTGGCGTAATGACAAGAGTGGGTATGTTTACATACATACAGCATTTCTTGTCTATGGCCGTTTGTAAGCTCTTTAGGTAGCTGTGATCTACTAAAAGAGTCAAAAGCATCAGCTAAAGTGGAGAGAACAAAGAAGCGAGTCTTTAGGAAGTTTTATTTGTCCACAGGCATCTTTCCCATTATTCCCATTTGTCCACCTCTTATAGTTAGAAAAGCAGCTAGTAAGCTTCTCTTAATGCCCTTTGAGTGAAAATTAAAATCTTATCACTGCGTATTCCGAGTTGTGTTGCAGTAATAAGTGCCAGTTGCTTACAGAGTACAACCATTTGATGTCATCGATGCAGAATGTACCGTGCACATAAAATATTGGCAGCCCTACAGTCCAAAAACCTTGCTTTTTAATGTTCATTGATTATAGCCTATCTTTTAAACATCCATATTTAACAAACAGGCAGGTGACTCACTCTTCACACTCTTCTCTTTGCCCTGTGATCTTGAGAACTGTGGCACACAGATAAACAGCAGTGTGATATGTTCCTGCAGAAGAGTGTACAGAAATAACTGGCCGATTGAGGTAAGAACTCGGATTTGTTCCACATGCAAACATTGGTTTCTAAAACATACAATGTTGTGCAAAATGAACACTTTTTTCCTCTTTTTATTAACAATTGTTAAACAAAAACAGGGTCAAAATTCTGTAATTCAATGTGTCTCCAGTGCTAGGCAGTTCACATAACATTTTTTTTTCTTTCTTCAGTGGAAGACACACACACACAAATATGTATATATATATATATATATATATTTTTTAAATGCCTCAATGTTGGCTGCAATTGCCAGTTTTGTGGTTCAGTTCAGATAAGCACCACTAAGACAAGCTCTCTTTGCTATTAAACTAGTTTTGCAGGACCTTTGGTGGTTTGGTAAACTGTTTATGTCAATTTACCCTGGTGTGCATGCGCTAGAGAGTGTCTGGCCTTGTGCCATCAATACCAGATGTGAGACTATAATGAGAAAATTCTAGAATAGAGCAACAGAAGGCTTGACACTCCAGTCTTCCTTTATTGGCAGATGCACATATCACAGCACATTATGTTACCCTCAGCATCACCTTTTAGGATAGTAAGGTGCCTATTGTGGAAGATCTAAAATTGTCTTTAATTACTTAAGAAATCTAACTAACACTGCAGCTATCTATTTGAATGATTGAGGAATTTGAAATAATTTGTATTTGGGGAACTAGCAAAGAAATGAGCCAAATATCAATTAAAACCGAGCCAGCTACATTAATAGCAGACTAATTGTGAGCTTTGTGATATTCAGGAATCATTTTGCACACTCCTTTGTGAGCTTTGAAATGCCAGTTGAATATCTATTTTCCTTGGCTAACCTTATTAAAATAGTGTTTGCTTTTGGGAAGTCTCAGTGGGGATTGTAGCAAAATTATTCTTCAAAGAAATAATCACTCTCTCTCTTTCAAATATATACTCGCATCAAACTGTCATTTCCTCAGCAGGTTCTCGTGGTTAATTTATATTTCATGCAATTCGGTTGAATGAATTTGCTCTGCCGTTTTTGATGGATTCTTGTGCTTTACTTATACAGCAACATTGCATAATTTTGGCATGAAATAACAGCTAGAAATTATGAGGTCATTATGATTATACTGCATTAGCATACACAAACAAGAAACAACAAACTTGGCCATTAGCAGTTATGTCACTCAAAGTTCCTGAGGTGGAATTTGTAATTCGGTATCTGCATGCTCCATCTATCATATTTAAGTCAGACGCCTTTGGTGAGCTGTAACTCATCTGAGATAAGCGCTCATTAATTTCTCACACCCTTAAGTGCTTCATATTACTAGTGACAGCACAGCCATCTGCATTTTAATGTCTCAAATTGCTGTCATGATAAAACATGTGAGGATCTAATTGTGCTTTTTCAAGCTGATCCTGTGTAACACAGCAAGATCAAATACCAAATTCTTACTTTACAAGAACCCTTAAAGATCAACAAACAACCCTTTTTCACGTGACCCTGTAAATCTGTGTTCAAATAATCTGAATCTGTTTTACACGCCTCTTCAGTGATCAAGACTAAAACTAAATCTGCAGAACCAAGCTATTAATTCAGATTTTCTCATCCAGAACCACTTCATGCCTTAATATCTCAAAATAGTTTGTAATTATAGTTATACTCCTTAAATTTAGAAAATGTAAAACTCATTTAATAGTCTCTGTCTGCTTTGTAATGTACCATATAAAGTGTGCACTGGTGGTCCATTCCTTGTTCTTATTTTACTACTCCTTAAATAAAGTTACTTCACTTCCTTTCAGATTACGCTGCCGTTCTTATTCGTTGGCAACATGACAAGCCATGGGTTTTTACTTTCTAGCTCCGCCATGTTATGTGGGTATCTCCCTTTTTTTTTCCTGAAAAAAAACAAAACAAAAAAAAAGAATAATAAATTAACATTAAAGTGTGAAGTTAAACTTTAACAACTATTTTTAATCACTTACTGAAATGGTTTAATAATTCCATGTGTGCTTCTGTAATAGCTGCATTTAAGTAAAAAAGAAAAAAAAGTTTTAATTAAACATAATTTCTCTTTTTAAATGTAGTGGTAGATTATTTACTCACCCTTAGGCCACCCAAGAAGGATTTGGAGAAATTAAGTAGTTATCAGCTATTTGGTTATACAGTGTTATTTTAACACTGTATTCCAACCTTTCCATTAGTACGAGGGATCAAAAACTATTGCTTAGAGATGCTGTATGCATGCATGCATGTATGCAAGTTTTGACACTGTTTGTAGATATTTAGGAGCAAATTTATGTTTTTATTGCTATTTCTCTGAAAAAAAAAAAAGAAAAAAGAAAATGCTATAACCAAAAATTCTACTCTAAAATGTGCATTTCGGCAGATTCTGGGCCAGAAGTGCAGGGCCACATTTCAACCCCTAATTGTCAATATTACATACTGCTCCTTTAATCTGTATGATCCTGCCCACTTCCAGTTGTCAGAGAACACAGCATATTGCTGTCAAGAAATCATGTTGTCACAATGTCTGCAAAGCAGGAATCACACAAATCTTGAAATTAAATAGCTTTCATTCAAACCTGAACGTGGAACACAGAAGCAGACAGCAGGATATACACTTGAGGACTCGACAGTAAGGACTAGAACAGAGGAACTATAAATACACACACTGATGACGCTGAACTAAACACACATGGGGTACAGGGCTGGACAGTAATTAACACACTCAACTAAACTAGGACGGGAACAAGACCATATAAGGGCATACAGGAACTCTGACTAAACCAAAGACATAGATCACGGGACTAGGAACACAGACAAGGGGCGTTACACATGTTATGATTACATAACTATTTCTCTGAAAAATAATGCTTCAGCATTAGCACTTATTTTAACCGCTAGCTGTCAATGTAAATGCCACAACTGGGATGTGAAATGTAATTTGGTTGATCAGATCGCAAGATTTGTTGGACCCCGTTTACACCTGTGCTTAGCACTGTTCACTTTAGAGTCTTCTTACATAAATCATTCCAAATACATTTTTTCATATCCATTTATTTATATATTTGATAAATACCCCACGCTGTTGTCCTCTGTCAAGGGTTTGTTTTGCAATAATGACCAGCTGATTGCGTGTTATGCTTTACATAAACATTGTGCTAGTCCCATGTTTCATTCTTGCCAGCTATTCTTTAAAATGAAAACTGAATGATTGTGAAGGAGCATCCTAGTTCTGGCCTCATTCATCTTCCTGACAAAGGAAAGAGGCGCTTATTGGATGGATGTGTGAATTATAAAATGGCACCTAATCATGTGCCGAGCACATGAAAATGAGTGTGAAGGGTGGTGAAAGCACATCACCTGCAGACACTGAGACAGAAAAGAGGTATAAACAACCAAATTCAATTACCAGACAAAAACTCTGCAGGAGAATCTGACAGCGATTGGAGGGGTTGGCAGGTAAACTGTACAGCTTAGGGTAATATTTCGGTTTGCTACATAAAACAACTGCTGTTTTTCATCCCTGTCATTAATGAATGCGTGAAGCAGAGAGTTGTGAAGAAAAGCTGTGGAGCACAATCTTGTGTAAAAGCAGGACTGGAAAATAATTTTGAAGAAAAAGAAAAAAAAAAAATCTTTGTTCACTGTACAAAATGTTCTTAAATAACAAAAGGAAATTAATTTTGCAACACTACAGTAAAAACCTGTTAATGAGTTACTTTACCATATGGTGAAAAAAAGGAATAATACATAAAAAAAGGTAAGAACTAATTGATTTCATATACAAAAACCTCTAAAATGACGTTACATGCAGTCTTTGTGTGACAAATCGGATTCTTTTTATGTTCGCATTATGTTTATTAAAATAGTTCGTTTTTTTACCAGTTACTGTGTGTGCATAGTGTTTAGTGTAGCTTTTATGTGCAAGGGTAAGCACATGGTTATAAACCCCTGTAGCAAAATCAACAATAACACCAATAAAATATAGCTTTGCTTGGAAAACGCTAAATTAATCAAATTTACACATCAAACCACATTTTTTAGCCTCATATACCAAGATGGCATAGTTCACGTTGAAAATATTACAAATAACAATATAACTAATAAAAATGAAGAAAAGAAAAAAAAACACACAAAATGTTAAAGTACTGACCCTGTTACCAACTTTAATAATGACATCACTGCTTAAGTAAATAAAGAAGTACTAGAATACATGCAAAATGTTTGATTCAAGTCATTCACAGGCTAAAGGTACAAAATATTACGAATAAGACACGCATACCATGTCAAATTCCACAAAATTCATCCCAAGGCTGTAAACCTGAATGGCTTTGTCTCAGCACCAATGTCCAAGTTGTTTATTCGAAATGTATTTCACATCCTACTCATAATCACAACCAGTTTTTTATGTTATGACCTTCACTAAATACGTGGCACAGTATAGATTTAGCTGTTGTGTAGTATTTAATGACTCATTTGTTTTCTCAACATGTTTACCTCAGTGACACCCTTTAATGCCATGTGTTGAGAGATAAATGGATAAGACTATTTCCTCCAGTGTGCTTCTCCTATTCATCTTTAAATGTTTCAGCCACTGCACTATAAACAGTCTTAATGGAGAACACTCTACTGACAAATGAGAGCTGTAAATTAAGTCAATTGCCCTTTGTCTGAGACAGAAAGAAGGAGAGTGTGAAACAGAGAGGGAATGTCTGGCCTAATTTAATAGCACTAAACACATTAAACCAAAGGTCAGATATCTCATATTTAGTTTTTTATAGAGCGGCAGAAGTCTGTCACTGATGTTTTGTCCTAAATGGTCGAGGGAGCCGGTCAGGACTTCATTAGCGTAATTCAAAGCCCTTATTTGTTTCGTGTGTAAGAAACGTACTCCTGTTTCTCACCCTACTAACAATGTCTCTGGTCAATACCATAAGCCGTTTAAATAAGCCATCTTTTTTATTACGACATAATCGTCTCATTTTCTGCACAGTCTCTGACCTGCCTAGAATCATTGTTTCTATAAGAAGATTTAACAGAATTTCAACAAAATCTATTGTCAGAAGCACTGAGAGAGAGAGAGAGAGATGTTATAGTTCATTTACTTTCCTTGATGGAGATTTATTATAGCCATGCTTCATACTTGTAAAGGGGGCAGGTAAATGAAAAACCTTAATGTAGAAAATCTGTATTTAATTTGTATTTTGTGCTATTGCAAAATATACCTTTCAACATTGCATATACATAGAGGGTTGAATTCGTTAAACATTAAAATGACGACTCCTCTTATTTGCAGTAGAAAAGGCCTCATCCAGGCTCTAAACAAAACACTTCTGCTTCCAATATCATATACACAATAAGCCATTATGCAGGAGGGTTTTTTTCAGTTTTATTTTATAGCTATGTTTAAACGTTTCACAGAGTAAAACATCCTCAGTTTGAACATTGATCATATGCTCTGTTACTATGTTGTTCAAATGTCTCGCTCAACTCAAGTAAAGTCAAGCATTTTCAATCTGAACACAGGGAAAAGAGAAAGCACTTTTCTACAGCCTGTTCCGGTGATTCAAATGAGTTGTTTAAAACAATTACCAAGTGTTAGGTCTGGTTTATGTCAAATTTAAAACAAGATACTGGACACAATACAAAAGTCTAAATGCCACGGAGGAGGAATGCTAATTAAGGACTCGAAACAGGAAGAATTATTACTAAACTAAATTAGATTAAGATTAGCAATTACAGTATTTAAAGTGTGGAAGAACATGCCATCATTTATAAAAGATGCATACTATTTTAATGGAAAGTAAACCCCATAAGCATCCATTTTTTCCCAAGTACAGGTATATTTTCTTCAGTGCTCATAGATCTGCTTTGATCAATCTCTTGATCTCTTCTGAACATCGCTGCTGATCAGAGTCCTACCTCACGCAGACAGAGTGTTCATTAAAGTCATAAGTGTCGTGGAAGAGGTTGGTCAAACGAGGCCGGGAGTTGAACTGATTTAATGAGTCTGCTGGCAAACAGTGAGAAGAGTTAGAGCTCGTCTGAACCTGAGCCGATTCATTAAATACCCACCGTTCCTCATTTTAATGGGGAATTAGATTAGACTGACAGACAATAGGCATCATAAGAGGATGAGAATTATAAATGCCCATCTTGTTTCTCTCACAAGAATTAAATGACCAATAAATACCAGATTCAGCGTAAACCCAATATATTTTCTCTAAATGAGAACCATGTTTTTGGAAAAAGGAATTGTAAAGTAGGGTAGAGGCAAAAGACATAGATCGACCATTGGCTTCAATTAACATTAAATCAATTAATCTTAACTGATTTGAATTAGCTTGTGTACTATTTGAAAGCATACGTTTGTGTAATTCCTGTGTGTATTTTTGTTTAAAGCTGCAATTTTATTTACATAATAAAATGTTCAAAATTGAGCTCAAAAATTGTACATGCTTGATTCAGCAAATAACAGTGTTTTGCTTTTTAAATTCAGTTTTACGAAAAATGCTGTAACTTTTGAAAAAATAAATAAATAAATAAATCACATCTGTTATTACAACAAAGTCTCACGACCAATTTGTACATATTTGTACGAGGTGCCAAATTTGTGCCAATTCGTACGATTTGTCTAAAACCACGTGATGGGTAGGTTTAGGGGCGGGGTTAGGTTTAGGTCATTCGTACAAATTCATACGAATTGGCATCACGTAAAATGCGTACGATTTAGAATAAATCATATGAATTCGTACGAGTGAGGTCGTACAAATTTGTACGCATTAGCCACCTCATAAAATATGTACGTATTGTCGTGAGATCAGGTTGGCTATTATCTACAGCTCATTCATTACAGTCATGTAACATAAGTTCTTTCATTACTTGTTTTTACATACTTGTCAAATAAACTAAGCACATTTCAATTTATTTTATTTTTTTCTAAGTTGTATTAAAAGTCAATTTAATATAATTTAGGTTGAAATTACTTGTACAGCCAATTTGATAATACAAAAAAATATTTACATTAAATTCTTTAACAACAATATTCAATTATGAACACAGCCTTAGGTTTATACTATGTTCATAGCAATTCTGAGCATTTACTGTGTTTCTGGATTATGTGTATTTGGATGGATGTATTTTGGACGGATTAATCAGCTTTTGTCTGCTTAATACAGTATTATAATTTTCCCTAAATCCAAGCCTCACAAATACATGGTTCACACAAATGTGCACAAGCTTCAATCCATACACGAGCTCAAATAAACGCTAGTTGTTGAACTAATAAAATAACACCAGTCTTCAAATCTTCAAAACACTTTTCTACCTTTGTATTAGCATTAGTTCATAGCAAAAGTTGAGAACATTGTTTGAGGTATTAACAATTCTGCTCACTACTGAATGACTGCAGTTTCTTCGTGTGCGTCTACAAACACAAATTCAAATCCAGCATCAGCAGAAGACGGGCTAGCCTGTGGCAAAGCCCACATCTCCACACAGGCTGGCAAGTTGAACGCAGAGTGAGATGGATTCGGGAGGCAATTAGGGATGACATTCTGGGGAGACGCTCGCTTGGCATCAAAGTCTAAATCCCCAGAAGGCAGCTGTTACTTAGAGAAAGGTTAAGAACCAGCTCCAGCTTGCTCCTTCCTACCTTCCTTTCTGCTCTTCCCTGTTGCTGATGAAAACTAATCCAGACAAAGCAAAGACCACCATTTGCTCCCCAGGAATCTATGACTGAATTTTCACATTGAGGCAGTGAAAAAAACAAGAGCTAATATCATATCCACAATTAAAAAAATAACAGTTATGCAGTACTCTAAAACTGAGGAATTTACATTTTAAATGAACATTTGTCTTTTACTACGTTTCTATTCATGTTGTTTTATGAACATAATGTCCTTTTAATAATAAATTTTATTAAAATATATATATATATATATTTTTTAAATTAGATATATTTTATTAATGATCCTCCTAACAATAACAATATTACTAATTTTACTTAATTCTTAAGCAAATAAATGCATCCTTGTGAGCATAGCTGACGTCTTTCAAAAACATGAACATATTTCTTATAAAACTGTCTGCACTTAAACCTATTGCCTATAGGGTAGGAAAAACATCTTTTAAGATATATTCTTTTGAAAAGTTTTCAGGCAAACACCTAAATTGAGAAGAAAAGATCCAAGATTTTATGAAACTGAAAGAGCAGTCAATCTTAAACAATCAAGTAGATGGAAGAATACTTACAATGCCATATTTGAATCTTTGTGCAGTGCAGTGCAAGACATATTTTTGGATATGTTAGAAAAAGCAGTTACACACTGGGGTTTCACGCTGAGTTTCCTAACTTCTGCTTTCTCTATTGCTTTCTCCGACAAGACCTCTGACAGTGCTCAAAAGTGTCTCTCTGTTATGGGAGTTCTGACACTAAAAGCTGCTCTTAGCGTGCATAGAAACTTTGTTTGGAGTCAAAGCAGTGCATATTATGCATGTAAATATTTTGATCAGTCTGCGGGGTAAAAACATTATAATTTGCTACAAAAAATACAATACAAATACAAATCTACGCAGGCATACAGACAACTGTCAATTATTGATAGATCTAGACAAAGCACATTCAGATTATGAGGTCTGAGGATATAAATGCTACAGTAAAAAATGGTTAAATGGTTAATGGTAAATTAAGTTTTTTCTTTATCAGTTTTGCTTATATAGAATGTATGTTACATGTTGAGTTGTTAGACTAATGTTTATTGCATATTTCAATTTAATGAGTCTTACCATGATAGTGTTTAGTTCTTGAATATCACATAAGTATTTTTTGATGATTTCAGCTGTATTTGTATGAGCGAAAAGGGAAGGATAGTGCATTCATCATTGAAAAGAATATTGTTTAAGGTAATAGTTCCTCCACGTTTTGTCATCATTTACTTACCCATGTCATTTCAAACCTTTATGATTAAAAATGTTATATAATGAGATCTCTGAAGTCATTATTGCTGAAACTCTGTTGTCTGAAACAGTTGTGAATGAGTCAATATTTTGATGAAAACAAAAAGTCATTTCTTAAATGCAAAAATTAGGTTTGCATTTAAACACATATTGACACAGAAGCAGGAAGGTGTTGTTTTTGCGGTTCTTAAATCACCTACAAGATTCTGCAATTACTGATTCCCTTTAAAATTAATTTCAAGCCACATCATTATAGAAACAATGAGGTGAATGTGAGAACTGAATGCTAATGCGTCTTACATGACTAAATCAAAAGTGAAGTGCATTAGGACATATTTTAATGGTTACTGAGCATAATAGGAGGAAATCCTAAACAGCAGAAATATTCTGTTATGCATTTCCCGTTATCATGTAAAAGTGTGTTGTTTCACATCTGATAATAATAATTAATGTCTGCACAAAACCCTCATAAGCAAATATCGAATATAAGCACAGTTCATAATTGACATAAATCAGCCAAATGAAATTCTCAGACTACCACAGGAGACTTCTCCCCAAGGAGAAACACACAGTCTGGATGGAGATTGTAACATGTACTGTTAAGAGCCGTCTGTGGCTTGTCACCCCATCAAATCACACACTAATTAAAGCTGCATATAGGAAAATTATATTCAGGTCCATTCTCAGAACTGGAGTTCAATGACAGCACAGAGTTAAAAAAGAGACTATTATCTCAGGAGTCTTACCTGTCTTCTGTCTAGGTTTTCAGATCCACCAGGGATTTCTGGAGACACGAAGTGAAGAACAGAGAAAATAAAACCCTTAACTGTTCATTTCCTTTGTAGGTCTTACTAATAATGCCTGCAGGTGTTCTTCTGCGTTCATTGAGTTATTCCATTTTCTCTTGTCGTCCTGAATATAAACAAAGAGGAAATGGGTAAATTTCATAGACACGGCATTGTTTGGTGGCTCCTGAGGACTATTTACCCTTAATGTGCTGACGCAAACTATTAGCCAATGTGCAAATGACAAATAATCAGGATAATTAATCTTCAAAAACCTCTATGTACAAAAATCAACACTGAATAAAAATGTGCAACATCAGTGACATGTAATTACACATTAACATAGACAGAAACTATTAAATGTCAAACAAGGTGCAAACAATGGCTGCTTCTGATTACTGCCTCCTCATTCCTCACTCCTTTGTCCTCCAGCTTGTGACCTGGAGATTGTTCATCATGAAGGACATATCAATCTTCTAATTGCACCGCAAGGGAAGCTTTCAAAGCTAGGACCATAGAAATACAGGAGCATCCAATGCAGTCAAAACACCTGATGGACAGATAAATTCTGTTCCAAAGTTTTGGATTCAGTAAGAGTTTTAATATTTCGTATTTTTGTCATTAATATATGTTATGCAGATGCATTTCTAAAAACTTTACAATATACTTAAGCTATATTATTGTTATTAATATTATGAATAATATTATTTTTTAACCTTTTTCCAACAAATAATGCTGAATAACCATTAATAATCAATAAAAAAACTAAAAACTAAAACTAAATCAGCCAATCAGAATGATTTCTAAAGGATCATGTGACACTGAGTAACCAAGACTGGAGTAATGGCTGCTGTAAATTCATCAGGTTTGGGTGAACTATCCCTAAGGTTTATTCCTAAATATTTTGACAAAATTATCTGGAATAAGTTGTAAACATTGCCTATGTGACATAAACGTAGTGGAAGATGAAACTGAATCTTTCCAAGCAAGCATGTTTACAGAATTAATTATAACGAAAGTTAAGTTTCTCTGGAGGATTTTTCAGTTTGTTTTCTCTTCAGTGTTTCGTTTTTGTTCTTTTGCACGCTTAATGAGATTTCAAGGACATCATCGTGTTTCTAGCTAATCAAAACCCAGGTCTTCAGGCCCACAGTTGCACATGCAAACAACAGTTACAAAAAAATGATCAAACAACCAGATGGAATATCATTCAGTTTGGCAAAATAATGCAGCGACTCGCTTAACAAAATCAATAATGCTAACGCATCCAAACAGCTTTGGATGTCAGAGAAACTATTGGGATAAAAAAAAAAAAAAAAACATTTCCCCAAGTTTTTCCCAGGAGAGTGTATTAATAGTACACATATATTTTTTCCTCTGAACCAAGTGTTGGGTAAAGGAAGAGAACGAGCGGTGAAAACTGTGATTTCGTTCATTCATTAAAGCTTTTTTGGGGTGTTATTGAATTGTCTGTTCAGCTACTTTCCTTTTGTTTGTTCATTTGTTCGATATTTTGCATCGAGGGCTCATGAGAGTCTCACTCGCTTCAGCTCATTTACCATGCAAGTCAGCAGGAAGACTCAGAGGTGCTATGTTTCCTTCCATAGAATATGCAATTTGTGTCATCACACTTTGAAAGATGATGCTTGTTACTTCAAACCAAAAAGATTCTGTGTTTAATATTCAATCTCCTGAAATCTTTCCTCGCCCGAAACAAAAATAAAAGAGGTTTTGTGTCAAATACATGCAGACAGAAAATACGTTTCTCCACTGACAGCCATTCAGCAGGTGTATTCTGACTACTAAAAAAAAATGGCAACATACCATGCACTGCTTTTTTTGTAATGGATTATATAATATATAAACATATAATCATATTTCTTAGACCTATTATACATGCTGGATGAAAATATATTAATTTTTTTTTTAGCAAAAACGTGACTATTTTGGATGGTGGATGCACTGTTGTTTTGAAGTACTTGAATACTTGCTAAACATCACCCTCTCTGACAGAGACAGCTTGTGCTTTTGTCACACTGGGCTTTTATTCGCTTCAAATGCACAAGGGACAGCGCATTGTCAGTAAATGAGCCATGGTAGCACTTTATTGTGGTTGCAGTTTTCCCCATTTTTCACCTTTCAAATCTTTTGACATCTTTTAAGCGCATTTTGTCAGTCGTTTGTTTACATGGACAGAGCTTTGTATCCATTATGGATCAAACACTGCAGGTTAATATGAGATATGCCAGAAGAAATCTGACTGCTGTGATCATCGTACTCTCCCAGTATGCTGTCTCAATGTGTGAGAAAAAAAATATATAAATTGTGAATATGTGGAATCAAATCTGTGCAAATTCTGATGCAAAAGCTGAAACAGAAGCTTGAATGAAGCTTAATGGCAAAAGACTCAGATCTGACATGTTTACATACGGTCTTTTTTATTAGGAATCTTCATAACACAAGTGCCTGTCACTTTCAGGTCTTGTAGGAAATCAGGTGTCCCCAACTAAGCAAGCCCGAGGCGACAGCGGGAAGGAACCAAAACCCCATCCATGAGAGAATGGGGAAAAAAACCTTGTGAGAACCAGGCTTAGTT
>JAUMHQ010000071.1:9471793-9482740 GCA_032361165.1 Enteromius paludinosus
CGGACATACTACTCGCCTCACATACTGTTTTTCACGTACTATATAGTAGGGAAGTAAGCGATTTCGGACGCAGCGTTAGACTTTGGGTGATTGTGGGGTGCACAGGTGTCTTTATGACCACTAACGACCTCAAACAGGTGCTACTAATTTAGAATCATGAGCAGAGTGTTGATGGACCATTTAAAAGCAAACTAACAGGTCTTTGAGCTAGTGATGAAATAATTATTCCCAATTCCCAAATAAATTGATAAAAATATCATACAACGCCAAAAGCCAAAGCCATACTTTAGCTAAATGCAATTGTGACTCCTTCTTAACACATTGAGATTAATACATTCTTTCTCTTAATAAGGAGCACAGAAAAACAGTCATCCACCTGTAACTGACACATCTGTTGGAAAGCAATAAATTAATTTGCTTGGAAAGGTCATGAAAGTGGCTAAATTTAAATGTTTTAAAATCCTCAACTTAGCTGCATGCTTTGATTCTAATTTGGCCTTAGCATATTGACAGTGGACTAATTTACTCTCAAGCGAACTTTTAACTCATTTTGCAAGTGTTGCATGTCTTGTTACATTACGGCTATAATATAAAGGTCACAAATGTCCAGAAGTCACAAAAGTTAGCATGGAATTCATCTTGATGGGTTTAAATATTTAGCTCTCCTTTTATAATTGGGTCATTAGGGAAAAAGTCATACAGATTAAAATGCCAAAACCTGAGGTTGAGATGATTACTTATAGAAATTCAAGACATGACAAATTGACAAACATAGTTGTCATGCACACCACCACCAAATCTAATTTGTCTCCAAATGAGAACAATATCTCATTACAACAAACTAATTTAGCAAAAACATGTTCAAAATCTATATATAAGTTCTACAACAATATTTTGAATATACTTCCTTCTTTCTTGAATTGTGAGCAGTTTTTTTTTTTTTTTTAAACATTATCTTCTTCCACCTTTTTTAATTAGTGTTCTCTTATAGGGAGGGATACTTAAACAAGAAAGAGCAATAAAGGGGTAACCATAATCATATTAATGAAAAAATAAATAAATTTAAAAGGTATTTAGCCATTAAGGTTAAAAAATTATCTATATTCTGCTTTTTTGCAAAAAATTTTGCATCAATTACACTGCTTCAGAAATTAAGATTCCAACGCTTGTTAATAGAGATACTTTTTTTCAAACCAAATACCCATCTTAGCAATGAATATAAAATCAGTCAGGTATGAAACTCTCAATTTCCACATCTAAAACACCTAGTGAGCCATTTCTTCAGTGTACGATGGCATTCTTTTCATCCTTGCCTTTATTAACATACTGCAGTTTGCGTTTTATGTTAGAAAAAAAGTCACTCTTTTGATTGTAGTTTACCTGAGGTTTGAGACTAGCTTCAACACATCAAAAGATAACCACAATGCACCAAGTCAAAGTGAGTCACACCACTTCACATTAAACAGAAAAGCGAAGCACATACTGTGGGTGTACTTAAAGTGTTTCTACTACCCAGAAATGGCAGATAACTATTTTCTTTTGTCACAACACTTCTGTGATGAAAAATCTATAAAAAATATATGAATATATATTTGCCTTTAATACAGCTTCCAACATTCCTAGAATATATTCATACAAGTTTTAAATAGCTGAATGTTGTTTGTCAGAACATCTGCCAGTTACTAGCCAAGGCAGATGTTGAAGGTCATCTCTGTGCTCCAACTGTCCAGGTTTATTAATTATATATGACATACATGCATGAACTACTGTCTGGAATGTCATAGCTGCGATTCATGACGGTCTTTCTTTTCTAATTTAAAGTGCCATGTATGCTTTGACCTAACCTTTAGCAGCGAACTGATGAGAAACAAATCATTTGAGGGACAGAATGTATTTTACATTTTTTGTCAGGTTGCTAAATCACTTCGCATTTTTAATACTTAACAGCAACAGCCTTTAATACTGCCATTAACTGATTTTTTGATCCTCTGCATGTCCTTTGGGGTTTATTTAGCATTATACTAATTGGTGGCCTAATTTGCATCCAATTAGATCGGTTTCAGAACCAAAATATGTAATAAATATTGTAAATAATCTTTCCTTCTCAATTAACTTCAAATTATACAATAGCACAAAAAACAACAACACCATCAGGTCTTGGTTTGTTTATTTATTAATAATAATACTTATTTTCAATCTATTTCTATCTACATGGGAATCTATTTTAATTTCAAATTCTCTAACACTTCTGTGATGTGCAAACTCTGTCTCGAGCAAAAAATGATCCATTAGCTCACAGGCTCTGGCTCATTATGAAACACATCCATACTGCTAGAGGAGCACGACCTTAACTTAATAGACAGATAGCATCAGCCAATCAATATGGCTCATCATGGGGCTTATAATCCGTTCCACTGGTCTGAGGAAGACGTGCCCTGTCAACTAAACAGACAGGAATCTCTATCTGAAGTGAATAAAAGAAGATGTATGTCATTCAGTTTAAGGCATGTGTCAGAAAATATCAGATCCAATCGATCCTTGTTGGATACTTGTTTCAGTACTGGCACTTTATTTGTAATTTTTCCTGTTTTAAGTGTAAAGCATCTGCCTTTTTTGCTTTTCAGTTTCATTTTTAAAGAAATACAGGTGGGCCTATAGGATTAAGCTTTTGGAAAAGGATGTCTCGGTACCTTCAGTTTTCTGAAATACAGTAAGCAGACATACTGTGATCTTATTCCCTAAAGGTTTAAAAGTCCCACATTAGTCGAGACCGCATTCTAAATCAAATGCTTTCTTCTTCTCTTTTGGTTTAAGGAGGCTATTCCAAATATGTCTGGGTGATAAATGACAGCGAAGAAAAGCATATTTTCAATTCAAGCCATTAATCCTCAACCGTAAATAAAAGCACTTCCTATTAACAACCATAAATTATTGTCCTCTTTCTCCCCATTTTCTACTTATCCACACTTCCGTTCTAGCTTATTTATTACTCTGATTCAGGCTTGAAATGCAGTATAACACTGATGCTAATATTATTTATGCTTCTTCATAATATATTGCTCACGCTTTCCATCATTGGTAAGTCACTCTGGATGTACACTCTTAAAAATAAGGGTCCTTTATGGTTCAGTGAATTGAACTATTGCACTAAACATTATTTGAAGTGGAAAAAGGTTCTTTGGAGAACCAAAATGGTTCTTTTAGGGCATTAATAAGAACCCCTAGCTCCTTTTATTTTTGGGAGTGTTAGCATCTGCTAAGTGATTAAATGTCAATTCTGATTCATACAAGAGACTGGAAAACATTTATCAAATTCAATATAAAATAAGATCCTAAATCCTCCAGCCAATGACCATGTTCTGCTTGGTTTATTTTATTAGATGCAATGGTTGTATGACTTTTTACAGCACCATATTCAAGGAACGCTTTTAGACTTTTGTTTTAATCAATATTATTATTCCCTTGATGCTATGTCCTAAAGACTATGTCTAAATAGTGAAATCTGTTCCAAACTTTTGATTCACACTTTCCTTTTTTGCCCATGTAGCTGAAAATAAATTTAGTTTGACTTACGAAAAAATGACAACTTCCTTCCAAGTCAACATAATAAATGATTATATTATGACAATATCTGCTTCCACTCTCTCCATCATTATCACAGTTATAGTAAGCTGCACTTTAAGTGTTTAGCATTAGCAACCTCAATTCCAAAATTCCAATCCAATACTGATGAAACTAAGAGGGTGAAATATTCAGACATGTTTATGATTTAAAGGGGTAATCCGGTGCCACATGTACTTTTACAAGCAGTTTGGACTGAAATATGTGTCGGGAGTGTGAGTACACAACCACCCTACAATGATAAAGATCCAGCTACTAGTTTTCTTTTAATTTAATAAAAATAATTTGTCCCTTCTGAAGCCATTCTCAAATGCCGCTCCCAAAATAGTTGATTGACAGCAGCGTGTCACACAGCCTCACCTACAGTAGCAGTGAGTATAATGTCTTTTAATGAATCTTTGCAAATCACCTTTAATAATAATGTGCTAATTAGCAAGTTTAACTATGAATACGGCAAAAAAAAAAAAAGATCCTTTGAAAGTGTTTCTGAAAAGAGGGGCGGGGTCAGCGGAGCTCGTGAAGATTTAAAGGGGAAGTACACAGAACAGAGTGATTTCAAAAGAGCTATTTTGACAGGGTAAAATTAGCATTTTTTACACTATCTTTGAGAAATTTTAAAACAAACTAAACAGTATTACAAAAATTCCATAAAGACTCCTTTATGACTCCTTTAAAGGCTTTTTTGAGCTGTAAAGCTTACAGGAGACTCTAATGAATAAACTACTGTAGTGTGCGAATCAAATCCATTAACCCAGTGTTGTGCTCTAACAATGGCAAGAAGAAAACTTGATCAAAAATCTTGCTTCTTATGGTTAACCGAACACCTTATTTCTGTGGCAGTGGGAAATGTGTGTCTGAAATCCATTGAACGTGAACCTGCTGTACGCACAAAGAACATTGTGTCCTGGTCTCTCAGAGAGGAGAACAATTGAATATTTTTCAATTCCTGAACATCCATTATCTACCAGAAGACAGTAAAAGGAATACACATTGTAATCTTTAACTAAAATTGAATCAAATCATTTACATCTCAACTCAACTTCTGTTTTGATGTTTTCTCATGGATTCTGTTCCCTGACTTCCCGTTAAGTCCCAATAAAGACATTTTACCCACATTAAATTTCAATTGGAAAATGCTCATCGAAGTGGGTTTTAGCTCTGGATGATTTCTTGCAACAGAGAGCTTGAAAACTACAGAAAAAATAAGGGCTGTCAATCGATTTAAAAATTGGGAGCAGTGGAGGTCTTTCTTTCTCATTGCTGATGTGATTGATGGTGAGGCTCATGAGAGAAATAAAGTAATCCTCCACCCTGGCCTAGCTGATCACATGATACATGGAAGACTCACACCATCAACTGGACCATGCAAGATGCAGCTGGCGTTTCTTCAGTGGTGCTATTGCTCTTCTACTCTCTCACGGGTATGCTTGAAAGCTTTAATTACAACATATCATAAATTTTTTTTTTTTTTCATTCGGACTCTGTCAAACTTGGTGTATTAAAGGGGACAGGTGTTTTCCCGCTGTATTTAGGCCACTCATTTGATATGTGTTCCCATAGAGACCGCCTGCTACAGCTCACATTACTTTGGTAGACTCTATATACTGACAAAAAAACCCACACTGAACAGAATCGGCTTTTTATGAAAAAAAAAATGGTGGATATTTTTCCTCTCTACTGTTTGAAGGCTGCTTTCACAGGGTTTGATTAAAGCTGAAAAAAGCAACCCATCTGCCGGTGTGGAGTCCTGGAGTGATTTGGCTAAAATTACCTGAGATGTTTTTCAACATTTCTTGAAACTTCAATCCTGGTTATCAAAGCTCTTAGGTTGCTGTTGCACTAGCAAGATGATGTTGTCATCTTGCTAGTTCTTTCTTAAAGGTCATGGTTTCTGAATGATTTTTTTTATTTTGTTTTGTTTTTCGGTGTAGTCATACACTTTTCATATTACTTTTTTATTACTATTAATTATTATTAATAATACAAATAGCTTAAAAATCTATAAAAAAGTAAATTCCAAGACATAAAATAAAAAAACACAATTTGCACACATGCATTTTATATTTCAATTATCTGCTTTAGCAAGTCTTGGAATAACAGCTTTTAATTCATATATATTTTCTTACACTGAGAAACAATTCATTCACTCTGTGCAGGAAAGGACTTGTTCCATAACTCAAACACACACAGACACATTTAGAGACAAAAGATCTCTTTACACTTGCTCTTCTATTCCTTAATCTTCTTTAAGAACATCTTGTGGAATTTAAGAATTTTTGTATTTTATTTATTCACTAAGCTGTTGTACATCTTACTGTAAGTGTGCAAGAAGATGCATTTAAGGGAGAATAATAACAAATTCTGCTGTTCGTGTTTTCTGTCAAATGAGTTTGTTGGCAGCAGCTCAAATCTCCATACGTGAAGTAATCTGGGGGAACAGATGTGCATACTATCCGACTTCCTACCTCCCCTCCTTCAGAGGATTAAGATAAGTGACTTCTAGAGCTCTTCTCTATAAATACATATTCAAGGTGGACCAGAAACGATGCTTCAGCAACTTATTTAGTTCACTTACACAACCTCACAGAGCACACTGAAAACCAAGGGATTTAAAATCCAATCAAATTTAAACCTGGAAAGGTAAGGATGAAAAAAAAATCGATTAATTTTAACATTGAATAGTTTTATGTTTTGTAATTTAATTAACACTTTGTATATGAAATGAGAAATTAAAGGAAAACCTAATCCTAATTTCCTTGTGTTGAGCAAATCTGTTTTTTAGAAGAAAGTAAAAAGATGACTATGCCATTGTTTTAAGATTCCATCTGCATTGTAAATTCCTCTTTTGCGATTTAACGACTGTTCTATGAATGTTAAAGGTTCTACATGAAACCATTTTTTTTCCAGCTGTGTAAAATGCCTGAGATGAAAGTTGTAGTATAAGCTGGTATCTCTTTGTCACAGCTGGATCAGGTGGCTAATTAACACCCGCTAATTAGACGTAATGAAACCAAACCTCTAGCTGACCAAATAACGAATGTGCGATGCATGCCAGAGCAACATTAGGCATCCCAGGATGCCCAGGTGAGGACTGGCAGCAAGAGTGGCACCAGCTGGCACTCAAAAGGGTGTTTCGCCATGGGAGACAAATGAAAATCTCAACCGAGCACATCAGCCAGGCCATTCAATGCTCTTGGACTTGGAACACACAGACAGGCCATGACAGAGAAAGCATTCGGGAGCACAGAAAAGCATGACTGCAGAGGAATTCAATTCTTTGAACAGAGTCACAGATGAATCAAGCTCATTAGGATGTCATAATGTGTGAGTCATTCGAGTTAATGTATAGTAACTTGTGTACACAAGTTTTCTCGCACATAAAGTGGTTTGATTAATTACCCATGAAGAATGTGCTTCTGATGTCTAAGAATAACACTCATTTTACCACTTCAGCCAATTTTAAACTGCTCTAAAAGCAAAGTAAACCAAGTATTCCAGAAGAACGGTCAGGAGAATCATTATGGTTTATTGGCAAACCTCAATGTCCATCTGTGATCAGATGTTTGCAGTTATCACCCTTGTTTTTTATGACAAATTAGCATAGATAAGTAGCATAGGTACATGAGTTTCTTTTTTTGTTAATTGATTTCTTTTTTTTTTTTGAATTCACCATACTGGTCAAAAGTTTCAAATAAAAACTGTATTCAGTATATCTACTGAATTTATGATCAAATAAAAGCAGCCTTGGCGTAAAAGACCTCTTTAAACAACCTAAAATCTATTATTATTGATAAAATCAATACACCGTTAGTGTATATAAAGCTTGAAATCAACAGCTCAGTGAAAAACAACAACTATCTGTGCAACTCTGTATCCTAAACTGTATATCTTTATGTAAAAAGATACTGTATATCTTTTATTATAAGACAATTATGAAATATTTTTCAACTCAAAAACTAAACATGTCAATTCTGAATTGACAAATGTTTAACAAATTGATTTGGTTCACAAAATCAATGAATTCCTTCATGAAATGTGGATTTGCTCAATAAGCAACTCAACGGTATTTCAACTCAGCAGTTCAGTCACAGACATTCTCTAATCAAAATCTCACTGAAAGAGATGATTAACAGCAACTTCAATTTCTCCCTGTTCCATCCTCACACAAATCTAGTTTCAGAGGTTCTACAGTATGATGGTTTCTAAAGTGATTTAAGCATATTATTGTAGTTTAATAGCTGTGATCACTTTTATGATCTTTTTATAGATTAGTAATTAAAGATTACATTTTTATTTTAACACATCAGGGTGACTGGGAGCATGGAATTGTCTTACGAAGACTTCCAAATTTCCTTAATCATCCATCACAAGGTATAAAACCAAATAATAAAGTTCTGATGTGCAGAACGAGATTGTTGAGCTCCACAAAATAGAAAGTGACTGTAAGAAAAGTCCTAAAACATTGGAAATCCCAATTTCCAACATCAGAGCAGTAATTACGAGGTTCCAATGTTACACATTTGAGTGGAAGAGAATATGAGTCTATATTGTCCCAAATGGCTTCTATGGTCAGATAGACACTATATAAAAAATAGCTTTTTTAACAGCAAACACGCCAAAAGGGTTTAGTACAAACAGCTGGATCTTTAATCTTATTTTGTTAAGATACATAAAAAATCTAAAGCTGACTGCCTCTCTCTTATGATGGGCTGCGGATGGATCTTCCATCAGGACAGTAATCTAAATCAAACATCAAAATCAACACACAAAAAAGTTACAAAATGAGCATGGCCATCCCAGTCCTCTAAAAAACTAACAACATGGAGCTATGAATATGCAGGATCTGGAGGGATTCTGTATGAAGGAAGGTCTCTGATCTCTTATCAGGTGTTCTCCAAACTCTTCAGGCATTATAGGAGAAATCTTTGAGCTGTTATCTTAGGAAAAAGATGTTGCAATAATTGCCAATAACTGTGGCCTGAAAAGAAAGCATTTATTTCACAATGGGATTTTCCTCACACTTGTTTTACTCCAACGATCAGTAAGAATTTTGTGAATTTTTTGAATGAAAGATCAGAAAGAAAAACAATGCATATTTGTGTATTGTAGTGCATTGTAGATAAAAGTGAATGTATTAGCATTCAAAATCACAATCCACAACCAATCATTTAATATAAAAGTCAAAATTTAAAAGAAGGACAATTTTTACCCTCAGGGTAATTTTCGGCACATATTCGTACAAGCGTAAGAACGTTTTCAGGTCTTCTCTTGAGCCATGGGGCAGCTGGAGGGGCTCACTCTTAAACCTGAAAATATCCCCATTCCACAAATGTTTACTCTCTTCCCCACATCTCTTAAATTATGGATAACTTCAGAAAAAATGGCAGGCATATTTACGAAGCTAGACATCTAGATGCCCAAACAGATTTATATTTTACTGAAAGTACAAAAAGAACTTTTACATTCAGTACAGGCAAAATAACTACTACTTGGTAACAGCAGTCAGATGTGATCAAAAGAAGCCCAGTCAAACACAAACTTATTTGACATTTTTTTCAAACATAGGGCAGTTAAAATACAATCATGTAAACTGAGAGGATCTTTTAAGCACTGCCCTGACTGGCCAGTAATGATCTATCACTGGGTAGAAGTTCAGCCAGTTGGCTCTCTGCTTCTTTATTCTATCATTGCGCTGGCGTTAACTGTAACCATAATGAACTGTCTCATCATCACAATAATCTATCAATCCATATCCACCTGAATGTAAATTAGACAGAGGCAAATGTGAAAGTCATATCCCATGAGCCGAACATTGAAAAAATGTTGCAGCAGTGTTTTTTCTATGTTCTTCCCCAGACAGCATTTGGTCCGGTGCTTTCCGTTACAGCCTGGCATTTGATTGATGTCCTAATAGAGGCTTGCTGCCTCTCTGGAGGCCGAGAGCTTACACTCTGCATTCATGTCACAACTGCCGTCTCATCAGCGCACAGGGCTCTGATGAAACAGTGAGAAATAGGGAAGTGCCCATTAAAATACATGTGTAAATCTAACCTCAGTTTATCAGCTCTCAAGATCTCACGAATGATATGTTGCTTTAAGGACGGATGAAAGAGGTGACCAAAGACGTCAGAAGAAGGAGTCCAAGCAATGACAAGTGCTGAAGATCAAAAAATCATTTGTGAATCCAGTAGGAAATCCACAAATCAAAAAGTCATCATAATTTCCCAGGTCTCCTGACAGAGCTTAGTCAACAAAACTAAACACTGTCAAATGAACAGATCCTGTTAAAATTTTGTAATTTGTTATATGGTGAGGCCAATCGAGGAGGAAACTTATTTTATTTTGTAGACCGAAGATTTAACAGCACTCTCTCTTTTATGAGACAGTTTCCATGCGAGTTGAGCGACCTCCTGCTGAATTGTATGTGAGAGTAGATGGTGCAGGTTACTAGCTGGATGACTTTGGCGCTGCTTTTATACGAGCCTGTAAAATATATCCATTCCCCAGACTGGAAGCAGTATAGTGGAAGAACCATTAAATGAGACTGGGAAGCTGGGGACAAAAGGTAACATGGGATAGACAATGTTATTGAGTTATAATTAGCCTGTCACATAAAATAATCTCTGAAAACCACCAGTGTTCATTTACATAAATTGTGCTTAAAAGATAGAATAACTGAGAAAAAAAAAGAGTTACGAATGATGATCTGAACACATTACTGACATACGCACTTCATGTATGTAAGTGCATACTTCTGAGACTATGATCTCTCAAAAGATTACTTGCTGTATTTTTCCAATTCCTGGTTTTGCTTCAGAGTAATTATTCTTTGCAACCTGAGGAACTTATTGATTTGACGTATTCACATGTAATCAATTTAAACAGTGTGCAGCTATTTTTAGCCTGCCAAGACACCCACACATATGATTTCAACTGACATTATCAAGCTACCTTTATTATTTGTGAAAATAAATGCACCACAGAGTTACTTGGTTGAATATGTCCTGGCAGTTATTTTAGAATATTTTTTTCTGGCATGGTGCACCATTGGGAACGTCAATATTTTGACTTTAGAATGCTTCACATAACATTTTGTTACCCTCCAAAATAATCGCATATTTCTAAGCAAGTAAGCTTAAAACATTTAAAGTTGCATACAGGGGGTGCGGAAAGTATTCGGACGCCCTTAAAATTTTTCACTCTTTGTTATATTGCTGCCATTTGCTAAAATCATCAATTAATCAAGTTATTTTTCCCCCTCATTAATGTACACACAGCACCCCATATTGACAGAAAAACACAGAATTGTTGACATTTTTGCAGATT
>JAUMHQ010000071.1:9482840-9499751 GCA_032361165.1 Enteromius paludinosus
CACACACCTGTCTATATAAGACCTTACAGCTCACAATGCATGTCAGAGCAAATGAGAATCAAGAGGTCAAAGGAACTTCCTGAAGAGCTCAGAGACAGAATTGTGGCAAGGCACAGATCTGGCCAAGGTTACAAAAACATTTCTGCTGCCTCCATAATCCTTAAATGGAAGATGTTTGGGATGACCAGAACCCCTCCTAGAGCTGGCCGTCCGGCCAAACTGAGCTATCGGGGGAGAAGAGCCTTGGTGAGAGAGGTAAAGAAGAATCCAAAGATCACTGTGGCTGAGCTCTAGAGATGCGGTCGGGAGATGGGAGAAAGTTGTAGAAAGACGACCATTACTGCAGCCCTCCACCAGTCGGGGGTTTATGGCAGAGTAGCCCGACGAAAGCTTCTCTTTAGGGCAAGACACATGAAAGCCTGCATGGAGTTTGCTAAAAAAAACACCTGAAGGACTCCACGATGGTGAGAAATAAGATTCTATGGTCTGATGAGACAAAGATAAAACTTTTTGGCCTTAATTCTAATTTTCCTTTCAATATGGGGTGCTGAATCTACATTAACGAGGAGAAAAAAAATTAAATGATTTTAGCAAATGGCTTCAATATAACAAAGAGTGAAAAATTGAAGGGGGTCTAAATACTTTCCGTTCCCACTGTAAATGAATGTATGTTTTGGGGATTTGCTTAAATGTATTCACATGTGCTGTACCTGTGCGAACTTTTTCACAAAACGTAAAATACATACCAAAAAGTACATATGACGCAGTTATGATTAGAGCTCCATATATTTTGCTTTTCAGATGTAAAATGTTTGTTTTGGTAGCTCATCTGGCAAAGAATTTGACTTATGATGTGGAATCCTTGGGTACATATCCAGTGGAAAAACAAGAAAAACTGAGAGATTGAAAAACAAGTTAAAACAGCAGGCCTGCGATTGTGTTTTTATGTAAAATTCGCTTTTGTTTATACTGTCAACGGGGAAAAAGAACACTCTTTTAGCCCCACTCAGCGGACATTTTACATCCAAAATGTCACAGAACGTTACATGACACTACATATTTCGCATCTTGCAAAAAAATTCCTACAGGTACCTTTTATCAAGAAATCAGGCTCACAGTTTTTTAACCATCTATCAAGTAATTTTAGCATTATGTCTTCATTAATGAAAACTACTATTATGTTAATAAATAAAAAAAGCCTGCCTTTGATTAATTTTCCTCCATTGTGTCACAGTATTACCTCCAGGAGATACATCTGAACTATTTATTTATTTATTTTTATAGTTTTATCTTTTGTTTTTAAGTTTCTGATCTTTTGAACTAATAATTTTTATTTTATACCCTAAAATAGGAAACAAAATGATCAGTGTTGGTAGTAACGCATTACAAAAGTAATACAGTACATTACATTAGTATATTACTTTTTGCTGTAACGCAGTAGTGTAAGGCATTACTTATCAAGTTTCAGTAATATTTGGCTCAGTACATGTTCAGTAATGCTTGTGTTACAACACACTTTTAAAAAAAAAAATCTAAAACAAAAACTTTCATTATAATTTCAATCCATAAAGATGACTTCATCAGCATCAGAGGAGATGGCTAGTCAGGAAATTTATCTTTTGTGACACGGACTCAGAAAACACTAAATAACTTAAATATCTTACTACTTTTTTCCTTAGAGATATTCCTGGTAATTAGGCTTCTTTAGCTGATGCTGTGACAAGCATCTATTGCGTGTATTTAAAAGCAGAACTCTTCAGCTGCGCTGACGGCACGCTCTCTGTAGTTACTGTATTTTGGTAACTTGTACAACACTGAAAATGATCATTGTTTTCATAATGCATGCAATAAAAGACTAATTGATGAATATGTCTCATTAGCAAAAGCTGTCTTTTATACACAAATAATAGCCAAATTCTCAGTTTCTATTATTTCTGGATTGTTCATCATTGGATTTTAAAGTGAAAATATGACCTCTAAGCGCCCTGTACTTATCTGATTCTTTCTAATTCTGTCCGTGTCTCTATCTCACAGCATTGTGCGAAGCAATCTCCCACAATTCACCTGCGATTCTAATCTCACACATTCAACTTCCTATTCTCTTTTTCTCTCTGTCTCTCTATCCCTCGCACATTCACTTTCAGTGCCGCTAAAGACTGAACAATAAATAACGGTAAAAAAATGTGTGAGTTCAAATTTAATCTTTCGAAAGTGCTTGTTCATATCCTGCATATGCGTTCTTTTTGGAAAATTGGAAACGTATGTAAGAACATGAACAATGGAAATGAAGGCAATCTTGAAAAGGTACAGGTACATTAGGTACCTGTGGGACTATGTGCATTAAGACATGACAAAAACAGTGTTTTTCCTAAAAACTTTGCAAAACTTAATTTAAATTCAGAACACACATACCGTAGACCACAAAACAGACTGGATCTAAAGCCTTTAGATGATGCAACTCATATCTCCTTCTCTGAGAGCTACCGTAACTCTGACTGAAACAATAGCAGAAATCCAGTGATATAACAAGTAGATGCCTTTCCTAGAGAAATTATTGTGGATAAGTGCCCATACTTCTGCAATGTCCTTTTATCTTTCACAAAATCATTCATCAGCCTCAGGATGTAGGAGTAAAGACCATTATTGACAGTCTTTAGTATAAGGTTTATATAACAGACCCTGTCTTTCTTTCCTAATTACTCACAGTTGCATGTGGATGTCAGTGAAAGTGTTTTAAACTTAACCAACATAAAGGTCACTTGGTGAAAAATAGGAACGTCACTCAAATCCCATGCAGTGGTTTGTATTTAGTTAGCAATGACGTTTTGTGTGGAGGAGGTTCTCTGAAGGTTATTTTATGAATCCCAGCAAACAAAAGATGAAGACAAGGATGAATATTAACTTTCATCACCCCAGCAGGGAGCCGTCCTTGCAGAAGAACCTGAGGGCAGGTCAAAGTGGAGATAACAGAGGTGAACAGCGCATAGCTCCTTTGTGTGTCAGAACCGTTGATAGTTGCTCAGTAGGTCAGGCTGTCCTCCGTTTTGCTAGTGCTAAGGTGGAGCAAAAGATATTAGCGCTCCTGTTTTACCAGAACTAAATCATGTTATCTTTGTAAAAGCAAAAGATTGGTAGCACTGAAGGGTCAGAACAACTGCAGCGGATATGAGGCATGGCGTCTATCAAAGCCTTTCAGAGCTATTAAACTGTTCACTGGATGAGCGCGTTACACAACCGAAATCACCTCAATGTTCCGTTATGCAAATTTTCCCAGAGGTGTCGTATAATTAAGATAGTGGATATGATTTAATTAAGAGCACTATAATTACTCGTGCCAGCCATCCCATGTGAGGATTTGACCTATTTTATACAGAGGGGAGAGGGGGATCATGTAGAGCAATGGGCTATTTATGTAATTCATATAGTCAATATAATATTATATAACTGATTGACAGATTCAGTGGACCATTCTTAGATATTATTCGGATCTGTAAGCACATTAAAGAACTCACTCATAAGCATAATCTGTTAATGGTTTATGAATCAAACTGTACTTGACCCGTGGCATGTTTGTTTTCTACCCAGTCTCACTGTATTTATTCGTGGTAGGGACACGTTTATTTCGTTATTTTCTATTGGATGCATCTTAGTTTAAAAAACATGCTGGACCTACGGAAATAACGAAATAAACGTGTCCCTGCCACGAATAAACAGATTAAATTAAATTATGTGACTAAATCACGAACTGCCGTGAGACTGGGTTGTTTTTTTTATTCATTAAAAATAGGAGAGTCATTAATTCGTAAATCAGCCAAACTGGATGACTTTGCTTCATAAACTGCCTGATAATTGTGATTTGTTAATTAACTGAACGCTGGACATGTAATTTTTCTATGGCCTCATAATGTGCAATGCTGCTAAAAGGCGGTAAATGGGAAACATATACCAACGCAACAAATGTTATAGTTGTTCCTACATTAACATGTTTGTAAAGCAATTCAAGTAGGGCTACTTTTAAAAGATAAGAGCATAATTTGTTTCACAGTGTTCTTTCATTCTAATGATCAAAACAGACTTAAACTGTATTGGATACTAGATTAATACCCTCAGGCATGGACCAACACTTCAGAAAGTGACGGCTGCCGAAATAGGCTACTTCAGAAGATGTCCGTTCCTATTGTAAGCTGAAAGTTGGAAAACTTTTCTGAAAACCAAGCTGACTTTAGGCTTGGATTGGAGTTGAAAAATCCTTGAGCTTTTCAAAAGTGCCAGTAATTGCTGCCTCAGAGCTGCAATATCCCGCAAAGAGCTGGAATCCCGCTGGAGGACCTGCCCACAAAGAGCTCTCTGTCAGATACAGCGTGATTAAGGATAAACTGCGGTTTTCTGGGCTTACCACATAACGTAAGTCATAAAAAGCTGCATAAACAGAAGAGACAGAAATGCTTCTTAGCTCTTTTCAGTGATTGCCAGTTGGACTATGGATTAGAGCTGTCTAAAAGATATTTCTGCTACCTATTTTTCCCAACCAGTCTGCCTGAATTGGCTACAAAACTGTTTCAAAAGTAGACTGCAGATGGACTTATTAAAGACTTAAGGCCCATTCACACGAAACACGATAACTACTGTATAAAGAAAATGATAACTATAGTTGCATCCACACCAGCGAACAACATCGTCTGTTTATTATAAGCTCAAGCGAGCCACTTTTATTTTTCAAGCACGTGATAGCAGGATTGATTCTGATTGGTTGTCAATGTTTCAATCATTCATCAGCTGGATAAAATCATTCTGATTCCATAAAATGATTCCAACGATATAGTTTCTCTGTGACTTTATGGCTGTAGTCGTAGTGTAGACACTGCTATTCTTTAACACTGAGAATGTGTTATCTTTATTGTTATCTTGCTTGGTGTGAGGGCAAGATTATGACTGACTAATATGTTAACTATTAGGATAATGGAAGTGATGTCTTATGTAGGTGGAGGACCAGAATTTCCAAGTTGTTCCCTGACTAGGGCTTACTGATTTGCTTGACATATTATAGTTAAACTGCGCAATCCAGTGCTAAACCTGTTTTACTTTTGTGAATTTGTTAGGTGCAATCGGTGTATTTATGCTTGTTAAACAGTTGAATTAAAATTCGGATCATAACAAGAACACAAAAAGACAGGATCTGAATAGAGGAAAGACAAACCGGATCTAACATCTTCAAGTGATAATTAATATCTTAACATCAACAACACAAAACTCAGTTGTGATGCTGTAAACAGGTAGAGTATTTTAACTGTTCTTGCTGTATAACAGCCTGGGATATAGCTTAATTCATTATAAAGCAGTGTAATGAAAGTTAGGGAAAAAGTCTAATGAAACGCAAACGGCTGTTGCAGACAGTTCTGATTAACAGGGCAATATGGGAAAATGCATTGCTATGCCAAGACTCACAAGAATAACCAGGAAATTATGCTATACGCCTCTCATAATAATTTGCTTGTTTTACACTTACAGTACACTTTTACACATACATGTAACAACTTTGAAACAAGTACGGACTAAATCTAACCGCTAACTGATGTAAACATCAGTGACATGGTTTTTAGTTATTCAGAGCCATTGCTTATCTGACCTCTTTAAATACTTTTGGCTGTTTTTATCCCCCAGACATGACAGCTACAAGCTGTCTCTCCCATCTTGAATAGATCAACATGATTACGCTTGAGTGCTTCACATTATCCTAGACTTTCAGCATATCATATAGCCAAAGTATCTTTGAGGACCAAATGGACTTTAATATTTAATTAGAGGCACAAATGACTTTGAAGGCTAATTTATTTCTGCTCTTGTATTACATTAAGCACTCTCCAAACGATTTCCCAGGTGTTTATAAGACGTCAAGTGCCACTTAAAACTTTAAAGAACTTGCATTTATGGAGGAAAACAAACTGATATACAACCAAGCATCCCCATGTACTGCTTTATTTTATCTACAGATGTGATGTCCGTTCCTGTGAGATACAGAACACAGCCCACGGGATAATGTTTGACCTTTAAAACTTGAGGAGGAGAGACGGGAGACCAAGATCATTATCGCCCATCAAAGAGTCACCTTTCTGTCTTTGTTACCTGCAGTGTAGCACTGACCACAATTGCTGACTGTCGACCATCAGCTTCACCCGGTTTTGTCTCTGAGATGTGTGATTGCTATTATCTCCCCCTCCATGACCTTTCAAAAGCTGTAATCTTGAACAAACACTCACTCAAATCATTCCCAAGCCATATCCCAAATTAAGTTTCTATACTAACAGATCTATGGCCTAGTAATATATGCAGACACTCTTTTCTAATGAAGAAATTTGGCTGTTCCAGTCATTTCAGTGACAACAACAAAACCCTCGATATTAAGTATAGTTGTAAGGAGTTCACCATAGTTTTGTGATGCAATTAAATATTTATTTTTAAGGTGCCCACATACTCTTAAACCATGTAATATCGGCATCACTGGGATTCTTGTCTACTACAAGCACTGTACAGTATTCACAAAGCTAGAAAATGACAGAAAGCCATCTCCCCAAGTTGAAGCAGCATTCTTCACACTCCCAGATCTCCCTCACTGGGATTTTTAAACCACTCTGCCAGCCTGAATGTAAAAAGATCATACAGTACGACAAAAACGTCTCTGATGGCTTCAGCGGAGATGGTCTGACAGAATCCGTATTATGCCAGGCTTATGCTTTTAGATCTACCATTAAAGGACTGAAACGTAAAGAAATCCCTGTTGACAGCATTCCACAAATCTAAATTGATAACAATCCAGTTGATATCCCAATCCGACACTAGTAGCTTGTTCGCTTGGATGCATTTAAGGCTTTCAAATGATAAAAAATGCATATATTAACATTTTGAGAAATATCACAACGCAAACACATACTAATAATATATATATATTTTTTTAATCACGTTACATCGTAAATCAAAACACCATCTCATTTACAGTAGGCATATGATTGCCTTGTATCAGCAAACTAGAAAGGATAGGAGGTAAGGAGGTGAATAAATAAATCAAATTAATATAATATTAACGACACCAATAATAATAATTCTAATTATTATCAATAAATTGTTTATTTTAAGTATAAGTTGACCAAATTCATTACCCACTATGCTAAATGCATTGAAGTAATATTGTGTTTAGTTCATCGTCATTCTTTTTTATTCGTACAATATTTGACGAGGGTACTAATTCGTACAAATTTGTATGTCGTACTTGGTAGAATTGGACACCTCATAGGAATACGTGCGAATTGGGATTTGCACCTTGCAGACAGCACAACACAGGCAGCACGTGCAAATAAACGGCAAGTACTGTATAATTAGTTCTTAGTGAACTCTCCAAAGGATACTTCAGGTAACATTAGATATAGAGAGGTCATTTTAGTCTGCTCGAGGAGCTGAACAAATTGTGTATGAGACGGTCTACAGCGAGCATTCCTCCAGACAGCTGGAGGAGTTCACCTGTCAAAGCAGAGATCAAAGGGTCTGGATGAACTGACTCCAGATCAGTGGGCAGAACGGTAGTGAATCTGAGAAAATACTGTCCTTTTATGCATGCAAAGAGAACATGGGCAGCACTGGCTTAAGTTAGATGACCCATGAAGAAACCCTGGTTCCCCCCCTAATGTCAGTCGATAGTAAAAGTGTTGGTTTTTTTGCATCCAGATGGTGTAGCTACAATTTTTACCAACAGCTGTTAACTGGTTCATGTTATCCATCCAAGCCTTGTCATCTACTTAATTACAGTAATCATAGCAACCATTTTTTTTTTTCATCTTTGGACTACAGTACATCTCCCAACACACTGACAAATATAACAATTAACGTGTCATGTGATTGCAGGTTAGCTTGAACCTGTATGTCACTTTCCATCAGACCACTGAGACTCAAATCAAAATTGTAGTAACTATCTGACACTAAAGACTGCTGTATATGAAAAAAAGCTATAATTTTATACATAAATGCTTTGGAAGCAACAGATTGTATCACTTGTAAACCAAAAAGGCTGGTTTCTCTTGCTTTGATGCAAGTTTGTGGGGGTGGCATGCATTTAAGGTGTGAGTCTTCCTTTCTGCAACAAAAGAACTTTCAAAATAAAGGAAGGAACTGAATCTATGCTAATGCCATGTTTCATTTTGTTTTGAATGTAGAATATAAATGCTCCAGATTTGGCTTCTTGCCATCTGTGGCCCTTTGGAGCCTATTGTTTCAAAACCTGAGTAGTGTGAAATTATTTTCTTGCTATATGCTACATGAATAATTCACACACCCGTTTTACTGTACGTTTTGAAAGCTTGGTTAATATTAACCTTGTTATGCTCATAATAAACTTCAGATTGTTAAACCGTGTATTTTTAACAGTATCTCTAGAGGCATTATTTGTTATAATCAACGTGAGATCTTTGATCACAAATACATGTGTTGAAATTAAAGTAGTTTAAGCCATTTTATGCTAGAAAATGTTGTCCGTAATCGATGGGAGAGATTAAAAATATTTGAAGCAAACACCGGCATGCATTTGAAATACAAAAATGATTGAATCTGGTTTCTATTTTTATTAAGTGTAAACTGTGTTTGCAATCAGACAATAATTGGCTACTTTATTTTTAAAACTGCTCTTCAATTTTCCTCTAATGGTTATGCGAGATGGAAGATAACTACATAGATCGTATAATATTCAACATTTAAATGTCTTTGGACTAAATGGAATCAGTATATTTCAGTCTTTGACAGGAACTAATGGGCTCATATCCTCCAAACTGCTGTACTCATCTCTGGGATGTCAGCTGTATACCAATGAGTTGCAAATCTAATGCAAATTCATGGCGACGTTTCCTCATTAGGTCACCATGAAAGAAGATTCTAAAGGGTATGTAGCTGCCACTGGACCTTTATGTGTTTAATACTTTAAAGAGTAAAAGTGTTTCTGTACCATGGAGACTATATAACTCCAATTATTCTGAAGCCTTTCCCCTCGGAATTATGTACATCTTGCTATTTAATTTTTTTATTTTAATTTTTTTACAAAATTGTGAGATAAAAGTCTGAATTGTAAGATAAAAAGCCTTTATATTTATTGATGTATTTATATTTAATCTGTGACAGAAACATGCTTCCATACCGTAGTACCATATATTTGTAATCCAGTTAAAAAATAGTAATAATTTTTTATGACATTTTTCTTTATTTCATGATTTATCTGAGATTTGACTTTGCTCTCCATATTTGAACTTCTGATATTTACCGATCCTCAGCAAGCTTCTCTCAATGATTACCACCTGCTCAGCTCTGCTTCAGGCCACATAAAAGAGAATATGAGATCACTGAAACTTTTCTTCCATTATTTGAACCCTGCTCATTCTATTATTACATCTGAAGTTAATAAACTATTAACGTTCAGCTTAATAAATAATGCATTGAAATAGGAAGAGAAGCTCCTTCGTAAGAATAGACGGGCTGCATGACTTATACATATGTGTTTTCTGAGTCCTGCACAAACAGTGGGGATGATGTCATCTCCAGCATTGTTACAGGAGAGGCAGCCGCCTGTGTCTTCAGTGTGAATCTTGTCTTCTCTCTACAGTAAAAAAAAAACTACTGTGAAGCAAATTTGCAAATCTTTTCAAACAAGTCTTTAGGTTGTAATTAAATGAATGTATAGGTTGATTGATTGCTTTAAATGCAAACTACATTTAGTTTAATAGGTAGCTGTGTAATAGAGCAATGTTGACTCATAAAATAAACATTTTCTGACAGTTTTCTCACACCAAGGCCATCCAAAATGTAGTTAGGTTCATTTCTCCAAATCTGTCCTGATAAAGAAACACAGCAGAATTGCTCACCATTAGATTCTCTGCAGAGAACAGGTGCCGTCAGAGAGTTTAAACAGTCCAAAATCCATAAAAACCATTCCACCAGTAAAAGAAGAAAAGTCCATTCCTATTGCCTTCTCACATATAAATCCACTGACATATTTGCAAGCAATGACTTTATTACAAACACAAAGCTTTTCATTTCACAAGTTGTGTGGATTGATTGTAGAATATTGTGATGTTTTTTTTTTTTTTTATTAGCTGTTTGAATTAGTTTTTATATTAACATTTAAATTATAAAATATATTACACACAGTGAAGTATTTACTTTAATATTTTTCAATATTATAAAAATTGTACTCTTACAAACATGAAGTGTGTGTTTTTTCCTGTCCTCATTCGACATCACATCTCATGCGCTAGCCTGGAGCTCAACTAATATTGAGATGAATGGGAATACTAAATGGACAGCTCTCACCAGGTATGCTAGACCTCCTTGGTTGAAGTTAGTCTCAATGGGAATTACGATTGATCTTTTTACAGATTTTAGGGATAAAAAAGATGGGGGGGGGGGGAAAAGCAAGTTTGTGGACCCAATGCTACAGCTGCATCCAAGCAAATCAGCTGGATAAACAGAGATGACTGCTGCTGAGCTGCCATTGATTTCTAAATTGGGATCCATTGATTTCATGTGCACTCGCTCAGAAACTGAGATACAAAGATGTGGCAGAATTGAGAACAATAAATCATGTTTCTTTTATTTAATCAGGACAGTTTATATTATGTAGGCTATTTGAATGATTGGGCT
Source organism: Enteromius paludinosus (assembly GCA_032361165.1). Classification (NCBI taxonomy): domain Eukaryota; kingdom Metazoa; phylum Chordata; class Actinopteri; order Cypriniformes; family Cyprinidae; genus Enteromius; species Enteromius paludinosus. The sequence continues at coordinate 9,493,512 of JAUMHQ010000071.1, forward strand.
CTCAGTGTTCGACACCCTACAGGCAACTTGCATTGACGTAATGCAATGCTTTACCAAAAAGGCTACAGTCTCTAGCAGTCATTCTGATCTCCAGCAGCTAATATATATATATATATATATATATATAATGGAAATCTAATCAGTAAACGTTTAGCATTTAACCTCTCCTTTTCATGTGAACAATAAGTCATTGGAGAAAATCGAATGTTGGAATCACATCTGTTTCTTTGACTTCTTTGAAACTCAGCCATGACACTATAATTCCTGCACCGTTTTAAAGCCCCGAAACAAGTTCATATTTTACCTTATTTGTGCAATTGAAGTCTGACTAAATATAATGAGAGAGAAAGACTGATCGCTGGGAAATAATAAACGGACAGATTCAAGGACGAACTGGACGTATGGAGATTTTGCAATGAGCCAGTTGTATGATGAAACCAAATTTAGTGTAAACATACTGTACAAAAATAGAGGAAAACTTCCACGTTGTCAATTTCATCAGTGCTAATAAATCTGTTCACAACTTGTCTAAGCAGTTTGCTATGCTACTTTTCTCCTGCTACATGTCCACACCTGAGTCTAGATGCAAAATGAGCCGGAGAATGGGTGTCACAGTACAAGTTAATCAAGTGAGTAAATAATAATACACAATTAAACTAACATTTTACCACCTAAACATTACACACGGTTGATTTTTTTTCATCTACTGTGTGCTGCCTTTTCAAAGTGTAAAGACTGTTTAAGATATTTAAATGTAAAATGAAAATCAATATGAAGAGTTCAGAAACAAAAGCCGCCAAGTGCCATCTAAATATTTTCTTCTCAAATGAACATTTTTCTAATGCTCTCTTGTGTAGGTTCACTAATTTGACTTTAAAGGCAATGGAATTCCTTCTTTTCATTGCCATTGAAATGTAACTAACTGAACAGAAATATATGACCCTGAGAAAAATTATAATTTTAAAAGACATTTTTTCATGGCTCTAGAGGCCAACTCTTCATATATACATTATTATATTTTATAAAACGGTTAGTTCCATTCCTCAATTCTGATTGGTCAGCAGCTGTGTTTTATTCACAATACAGCACGGCTACGACCGCTTCACTCAACGTTCTGTGTATCATTGAGCCCAGCGAGGCCTCTCGTACCTTATTGCTTAAATATATTCCATTGCACTGCACAGTTCACCCAAAAATGACATTTTTGTCATTATTTACTCCCCTTGTGTCATTCCAAACTTTTAGTTTCTTTCTTATGCTGAACACAGAAGACGATATTTTGAAGAATGCTGGCAATCAAACAGTTAATAGTCCCTGCTGACTTACATATTAATTCTTCACAATATCCTCTTTTGTGTTTAACATAAAGAAGAAACTCATACAGGTTTGGAATGACATGAAGTTCTTAATTGAACAACAAAACGGTGTCAATTTCATTTGTCAGGTTAAAGTAATCTTTTTTTTGTAATAGTCACTAGCGTCACTGTAGCATGTGTCTGTAAAGGCTTAACAAAAACATTATGCTCATATACAGTATAACACTTAATAAGAACAACTGATCAGCTGTAACCTGCAATTTCACTGCGTAGGTGGAAACATAATGCAGCTGTTTAGTCGATTTTAAAATGTCGAAAGGTAAAACCAAGCCCGTGCTCTTGCTGATTACTGTTTGCACTGAACATGTTGTGTGATCCCCAACTACAGACACTTCAATATCTTTACATCTTAGCTGATACAAGGTTTACAAAGTTATATGTTCAAGCTGAAGATACAGTGATGATATACAGTGCAGCAAGAAAAGTGAAAATTCTGTACAGTGATGATTGAAGGAAGGGACGTTTGGAGGAGAAAGCGTGTCTGTGTGTTGAAGACAGAAACAGTGGGCTACATCCTCCACCATCTGTTTTCTCTCCTTCTCTCCCAAAGGGAGTGTGTGAATGTATGTTTTAATGAGTCAACCAGCACTCACACAGGTGAGACAGATTCAGTGGGAGAGCTTTAAAACAGACAGACAAGGCAGAGGTTGATGTTTAGCGTGCAGATGGACAGTGGCAAATCTAGCATGACTGACTGAACTGCTTTACAGTATGGCAATCAATGCTTAATATCTACCTATCTACCTATCTATCTATCTATCTATCTATCTATCTATCTATCTATCTAGGGCTGAACAACTTCAGATTTTCTGAAGTCGACTTATTTGATTAAAAAGAGTCGACCTTGACTAGCCACTGTTGACGTCATCAATTAAACAGAAGATGCAAATGTTTTGCAACATGCCACAATTTCCAGTTAATTTACAGAGAGAGAGAAAAAAAGCATACAAATGCTGTCACGCAGTTCATAACACGTTGCAAAAGCAATGCAACATTTGTAGTGCAAAATAAATGTACAGGGAACTGAAAGAATGTTCTGCTAAGAATGTAACTATAACAAATAGTTTTCTGGCATAAATCAATGCATTTAAGTCGAATAGGTTTACTTTTACAGACCATGATATCCCCTCATTGTGCAGTATAATAGTTGAAAATAATATAATAATAATAATAATATTATTATAATAAATAATAAAACTCAACTTTAACCTTACTTTTACCTTAGTGGCTAAAATTTAAGTCTTGTGTTTGAAAATGCAGGGACGCAACATCTAAATAAGTAAGTACAGTACATGAAAGTGGTAGGCATATTGCTGCTGAAAAAGAAGAGGAGAGAATAATAAAACTCATTTTGTAATCTATTATTTGGCAGCACTAGTGTTGCAGGTGCAAATCACTGAGCTCTTGTGAATGACTCGACATGAAAATAGTGGGTCAGAAACAGGTGACTAACGGGATGTATTCTAGGGTTTTAGAAACTTATTAGTATTAAGTTAACAGCCTTTTTTAAAGTAATAATAATAATAAATGAACATGTATTTGTCACGCCTGTCACAGCCTGCATGCCTTCACAGCCCTCTATCACTGTTCCAGAGTCAGTCACTACAAAGCAATCACCGGATTACTAACTCCTGGTCCCAATCACAGTCACTACTTAAGGGCAGACTTACCAAACAGTCAGTGGCTGAGCTCAAGGTTTATACGCTCATTGTTTCAGCAATCCATCTAGACATCTGTCTACCTGTCTGCTGGTTTTCCATTCTCTGAAATCCTTCAAGAAAGACTGAGTATCCTTACCTTTCAACTACTTACCGGTTGTGCCTTGTGAACAGCCTATAAGACTTTACATCTGTAGTGAAACTACCTGTGATGTTGATTGCTTCTTCTGAGGACTGTAGTACATCAAGTTATACTCACCTGTGATTCTCACCTTCTCTGAAGTTCCTGTGCACTATGCTCTGTCATGTCAACAATGTGATGAGATGATACCTACCTTTATCATCTTCATTGAGGTTTGTCTGAAGTTGTACTCCGAAGTCTATGCACGATGGCTGATTCATGCTGTTAAGCCATCCAGTTATACTGACCAGCGATATTTACCAATTCTTTGCACAGCAAGGACTGTATATAATGATTCCAGTACAACTACCCATTGTTGTGATCAGTATTGCATTTCTACCTTGTGAAACACTGTTGTGGTGAATCAACAGTTTTATATAACTTCCTTTCATCTCTGGTTTGTCTGAGCGAGACAGTATTACTCACTAAATTACATGCAAAAATCTATGCAAATCTGCTATGCATATATATATATAATTTTTTTTTAATTTTTTTTTTTTTATTAAAACCACCAAATCCATCTGTCCATTATTGTACACATCTATATAATTATCAATAAATAACAACAACAAAGAGAAAAGTTGAAAAATGTAATAGAGTGTAAGAACATTTTCCGTTTCTTTTTACCACACATTGCCTGACAACTATTATAGAGGTTATTTATTAAAAAAATACAAATAAATAAAATAAAATCATTAAATCTTGAGATTGAGTGACACTTGCAAAAAAAAAATTTACTGCTGAGTGGCACCTACTCATAAATGCTTGAGAATAGTGCAGACAGTGTTGGCCACCAAGGCCTTGATACTGTTCTAGTGTGCTAGAAGAAATCTTAGGATATGGAGAGACGACAAATATAAATGAATAATAATACCTTCAGATGTCAGTGGATTCAGGAGTAAAGAGAGGACAAATTTTCTCAAACCAAAGAACAAAACATTTTCTTCTCTTCTAATAACAAGCCAATAACTTATTATCCATCTGTCTCTTCTGCTAATAAAGCAAAACCCTGTTTATTTGGGAGTAAAGAGAACAAATATTTACACATAAATGTCTGACTTTTTCAGCAGACACGTCTGTGATGAAAGCAAATGGATGGCAGTTCTCAGACGTGAGAGCTAAGCTCCTTGTGGAAGTATTTTATGAATCAAACGAAGGGGCAAAATTTAATCCACTTCAAGCCATAAACTCACAAGCTCATAGGAATAAATCCATTTACCAGCAGCATCCTTTGAGTAAACACAAGCAGAAAAGTGTTTGGTTGCAGTGATGACTGTACAGATCAAGGGCAAAACTAGCATTAGCATTACTACAATTCTGGCAATGTGTTTTTCTGAACACACACTAGTATTAATTGGATGCAAAATGTGTACTGTATACTGAAACAAACACTGCGCTGGAGCATGGATAAAAGGAATAGAATAATACAAAAAACAAACTGAAAAACAATTATCTCTTAAATTACGCCATCGTTCACTGTAGCAAGGATATCAACAATATAATTTTTTGTTGTTCAAGTCAAAAATATAAATATAAAACAAAAATTCAAATATGTAATAGTAAAAATGTCAAATTATTGTTTCAATTTGTAAAACTTAAATGCAAAAAGAAACATTTCCACAAAAATACAAATGGTTGCTCAAAGAAAAATTCATTGCAATTATAATAGCTTATACATATGTCTATATAAGTTTAGTTACATGAACTTAACTCCTGTCTTACTAGCTATTGATAAGCATTAAGGTACATTTCATCATTTCAGTTTCAACCACGAACAAGACTTTAAATATAAAGCACTGTCTATAATTTTAGAATGCTATTATGATATTCCATGCATACTGAGCTGAATGGTTTACTCATCTACTCTGAATATTCAGTGTCACATTTTCGGTAAAACGAACAGAGGAGAACCTCAGTGATTGCAAAAGTAAGCGTTGGAGGCTACTGACCACTCTCCTCTACTAACTTCTCATACAGCCTACAGTAATAAGAGAGAGGAACTCAGAATAGAATAAGTTAACTGAATATTAATAGATATCCACTCTGGAGAGTCAGTTTGCCCTCTGGCCTTCCTCTCTAACCGCTCTCCTCTGTCTAACCTCCTCAGCTCTCAAATCTACCTGTGTGCTGCATGGCTGGTCATTAAGCTCCAGAGAACAGACACATGCAGAGGAGAAGAGAAGGACAAAGGCATCGACTTGAACACTCAGCCTAACAGTCCAGCGGTCTACACCCTAATCTCCTATATTTGTGAGTCACAGGCTGTTAATGTAGAGCCAGAGCTCATTAGCTTCAACAATCTCAGTGGTGGAGGGTCAAACGTACGCAGGTCTTGAGGTCTAGACCTATGTGTGAGGCTATCTGTACAGAGGAAACTGGTTCAAACCTCAGGTGAGCCATTTAAGAGCTACACAAGACAAGTTATGCGGCAGTAAATCACAATTTGAGTGTTTTGGGAAAATAAATTATGAGTAAGTGCCTCTAAATGTGCTTGAAATGAGTAAGTAATTTTGTTGAGCTGCGTTTGATCATGTAAGAAGCTACACTATCCATGTCAATTTAACATTCCATACTTTGCATAAAAGTATTAGGTTCTATTTTAAACATAACCGTCGTCTAAGTGTCTCATTTGTCATGATTACAGGCGTGCTTTAGAAACACAGTAGAAATCTGAATAAATTTCATATTACTAAAGGGATATCATGGCATTGAAGTTCTTTGGAACCTGTCTAAATTGTAAGAGCATAAGTATGAATTAGGGCTGTCAAAAATAACGCGTTAACAACGTTAATTATGTTTTGTCGTTAATTACGTAAATTTTTTTAACGCATTTCATGCATGCGCAGTGTGACGAATTATTTGGAGTAACTGCACTTTGCATCAGTGTCACGTGGGTACTGAAGTCTTTTGCGCTGACTATATTAAAAACTGAGGAGCATAATTTTTTGGGTTCACTGTTCACACTTGCACTTTGTACTGTCGTCCTTCATTTGTCTTAAGCCTCGACAATCTTCCGTTTTAACAA
>JAUMHQ010000071.1:9506376-9527331 GCA_032361165.1 Enteromius paludinosus
GCAGCAGCGTGGAATTAAACCTGAAGTGCACGACTGCAGTTTTGATTTAGTTCATACTCTTTCCCATTACAGAGCGGCGATGCTTCTGCAGCAGGAAGAGCTAAATCAATCCCGGTGGAAAGATGGTATAAGTAAGACTCTAGCAATCTTAGTTTCCGGACTGCATCTGTATGTCTATCTGACCCTGAAACGTAGACTAAACAATCTGTACAATGAAATAAACTGTTAACCATGACCCAGTTAAGGTAACAGACAATAATACAAACTGTGCAAATGTTGATTACTTTGAGATGGAAATTGGTGAAACTACTGTCTATCATTTTTAATCTTATATCTGTCTTTTTCTTTCTCTTTCTTTGTCCTTATCTATGTAACATCCTCTAACTTCTACATGAGATATTCACACATTCAATTACCGTATACTATAACATAAAATGGACCGCAGATTTCAGTGTCACAAGCTATGAGGAATGACAGTTTTTAAAATCACGTACCTCCTTCTGCCATAGAGATAAATGGGAATGCTAACAGATAGCTCTCTCCCGGTATTACAGACCTCCATGGAGAGTAATCATAGCATTTGTCAGCCTGGACCCCAAGTGACATTCACATATTAGCATTCTAGCTTAGTCTAATTGGATTAATTAGAGAGGTATAACTGTTGATTGAGATTTATAAACTGCTGTGCAAGTCTTGAACAGCCTGCAGTGCACTTCCTAGTTCCTCATCACACACTTTGCCATAAAGAATGTTACTAAACCATCAAGTTTGTTTTTCTGTGTAGGTGTGTATGTGTATATGCATTAACCTTTCTGGCTCAAATTATTGAAATTATTAACTGACTACACAAATTGCATTGCTTGTTTAGTTTCACTTTTTATACAAAAAGCAATTTAATTTATCCCAAAAATAAATAGGCAAATAGACTAGATTAAAACTAGCTCCCTTTTGGCAAAAAAGTTTTAAATGGTATCATTCTGTAGACACAACATCACATTTGCACTCTCAACAAACACTTGGAATTAAGAACTGCAGCACAAAACCTTTTTTCCATTTACCCAATCACCAGGGAACCTATAAAAATATCCCTTTAATTGAAGCTCAGATTCAGAAAATTACTAAACCGATGCTAAAGAATACGCAGGGTGTTACTAGTCCATTTTTCCAGGGCTCCCCAAAGCCAGCAAGGCTCACGCACAACAGGAGCTGAGCCTGATAAAAAACACGAGCACATTAATTGTCACCACACATCTATGAATAAACGAGCCACACTTTACTGCAATCAAGCTATAAAAGCGAGAGCTACTCTAACCCCTGAGGAGAAATAGAAAACCGTCTCTCCGCGCCACAGACAAGGGCCGGAATTTAAATAAACACATTTAGCGTGTCTCAAAATGCTTCTCGTATACCATATTCAAATGCAACAGCAAGGAAAACACATATGTGACTGCATAAATAGGACTGCATTTGTGCATCGTTAACTATGGACAGCATAAGGTACCTTGCGATTTTTGTCTTTCTGTTCGATCTTTATGCCAGGCCTCAAGACAGCATCTCTCCTAAAGCTCTCGGGAGTTTCTGCAAAACAAAAATGCATGTATTTCATGCCTGCATGGTCTGTCACCCCCCATCAGATGTACACATGGAATACTTATATACCGGCAGAGTGGTAGAATTCCAGCAATGAAAGCCCACATCGACAACCTCTGTTTACAACCAGAGTGGCTAAAACTCCATCGGTTCAGAGCACTACCATTTTAAGGTGTGCTAAACTTCAGAAACAGTGCTGTTTGTGACCTCATATGAGGTTATATGAGCAGTTCTGATACTGTCAGATGTCATTTTGATAAATGATTACTATTTTATGGCCTTGCTCATGTTCGTGACTGTATATAATTAAATCATACCAATCCACAAAGTGTTTCTTACTGACAGCGAGCGAAAGAGAGAGAATTAGCACAGTAGCAAGACTGAATAATTCATCAGCACAATGTGTTATCTGAACAATAACAAACAATGCTGTGAGAGTCTGCATTTTTAATGACAGCATGGGGAATAAAAAAACACAAAAAAAAGTCCTTGGAGTTCAGAGAATCAGATATTAAGAGTTTGTGTGAAGATATGACTTAAACATCACTGAAAAGAGTCAGGAAATGTATATAGTGTTAGCTTAGCAACATGCTAATGACAAACTCTATTGGATCCATTACTCTACTCTGTCTACAAAAGTAAAAGGCAGCACTCTAGACTTTGGAAGAAAACCTTGATGTCAAAATGTCACATTGGCTTCTTATTGGAACAAACAGGATTAGTCAAGTGTAAGCCTTTGTGCAGAGCAGGTTGGTTTTTTCTTTAGAATGATAGCTTAGCATTTCGGTGAGGAAACACAAAAAGATTCAAGCATCACTACAACCTTGTTTTCTTTTACAAGTCTGTAGAATACATCTTCGTAGAAACCTCAATCGCTATTCAATAAGCAACATCAACAACTACAGGGAATACACAAGGGCGAGGAATAAAGCAGAATAGACCAAAGGACCAACTCCTCAAGGAGAAGAAGCTGCATTCAGCTTTGTCATACTTGCAATGATTTGCCGACAGGCCCCCCACTCATCTTCTATGAGAAAGCAGACATGAGGAAGAGGATTTGGGATGTAAACGTCAGCTTTTTCTCAGAGAAAGTGAGAAAAAATAAAGTTTCTACATGACAACAGATGAGCAAACTCCAGACAATCCTGGAAGACTGCTTAATTATGGATTTTTTTTTTTTTTTCTCCTACTCAAGACCTTTGAAAAATTACAATGCATCTTGCTGAATGTCAGTGGAAACTGAGCGGATCTGAAATGTCAGAGCACGTAAAGGCTCATGAAAGAAAATACAAGAGGAAGAGCTGACATTAAAGGCAGCATTAGTGCAAAGCAAGCGATGAAACATAAATATTGTGAAGTATTGATACCATTGCATGTGGCATTAACTAACCCACGTCCACACTTGAAAGTGGCAGGAGATTTGTCAGTCTGGAAGGCTCTAATCTAATTGGCTAGCTACTGTAATTATGAGTAAGGGCATAAAGGATGTTTTTTATAAGTCTGTAAGATAGAAGGTACCAAATTAATATAATGAATGGTTTTCAGGAAGAACTAGTTTGCAATGTTAGTCGAAATGAACCTCTAAAAAAAAATACTTTCTTGGTCTGATGTATTCAAATTACTAATATTGTGCTATAATCAATTTCAGAAAGAAAAAAGCTTTTGTACACATCAGTAATTTTCTATCTAATCTATCTAAGTTCTTGCACAGAAAAAAATTAGGGTCAGATTTTATGGTGTAAGTCACAGGTATATCTACCAAATGCCTATTGAATCAATACAACAGTCAAATTTTGAGCATTTCTTCTTTACATTCACTTCTGCATTTAAATTTATCAGTTGAAAAAGAAGAAAAGAATTTAAAAAAGTCCAATAGATATAGATCTTTGACCATAATGTTAATTGATGCACCTTGTCTTTGACTACAACCCCTTTAATGAGCATGTGATAAGCAGTGCTTTTTTTAGGCTGTCACTGTTCCGTGATCATCTGGAAGATATCACTTCAGACTTCAATTAAAGCTTAATTAGATTTGCTTCACCTTTAAAGTGTCTGCAAGGTCTTGAGTGCCCGTCTGCTTCAGAGACCACTAACTTTATTTCAATGACTCATTACATATTTACTGCTGCATCTCCATTACATGGTATGCTTCACTGGCTGAATCCTCCCAGTAAATGAAACCTAAAGCTCTAATCCTATTACCCACAAAATGTGCAAATCTAACAGTCTTTAATTTCTCACAGAAACCAATGACCCGTGGATACTTTGTGTTTCCAAAAGAAATAATCACTTTAGTTCACAGTTCACTTTGTAGCCCTAAAACTCACAGTATATGCATATGAACATATTTTGTTGTGTTCTTATATTGTTTGTGTGTGTGTGTGTGTGTGTGTGTGTGTGTTTACTCACAGATGTTGACTGTAAACATTATTATAGCAGCAAAGTTGAAACTCAGACGCTGGATTAAATACATACAAGGATAAAGTGCAGTTTGCTCTCTGTTATTGTGTTTTTCTTCCCACTTCTGCTGTTTGTTCTTGGCACACTGGGGAAAAACAGAATGCTCACATAGATAAGACACTTGCTTAAGAAATAAGAGTGTTAAATATTCATATTCAGGATGCGTTGTGCCACAAACAACGACAAACAATTAAGTAAGCAACTAGCTGACAACAAGGTTACCAAATATTTGAGACCATTGGTATTAAAAATCTAATTTAAACTCAGAAATAAAGTCTTTTAGGACTTTGTAAACAGAAAAACTAATTAGTTTATGACATAATAATAATAAAAATAAAGTCTTGGTCAGTAGACAAATTTTCAATTTCGTGCTAGAAAATACCATTAACAGTTTTCAGTTCAACAATTTTTAGGTTAGTTGTAACATTTCAACGTTGTTATGCTGATAAGACCATACATATTAATGTTAATATGTAATTAGATGAGGGTTAGATTAATTGCAAAATGACATTTTCACAAGTGGTAACTTTGGACCATGGCAAGAAAACTCTTGCTTTTTAATGTCAGTTCTCCAAAAAAAAAAAAAAAAAAAAAAGCTTTTCAAAGTACAAAATAAATAAATAAAAGTGTAAGACTAATAGCGTGCAATTCATATTTGTTTAGACAAAATAATGATTTAATAATTATAACTAATTGCAATGTACTGCATTTGGATTTTCTGCAAATCGAATTAATGCTTGATCAAGGGTTTTTATTTTGCTTCTACGATACGTAATTCAAGCTTCAAGAAGAGGCAATAAATCTTCATTACTAACATATTATAGCCTCTAAAGATTTAATGACACACCTGAAGAGATGTGGTATAAATTGAAAATTGGCACTCCCACAAAACACGGATATTGCTTTCTATTCAACCAAAACAGCAAAAGCTAATTGTGAAGGCCTGCCTCTCTTCTATATATCAATCAATATTCCAAGAGGAGCTGGAAAAATGTCTTCAGCTTTAATCCTTGAAAATCATCCACAATAAGCCTCACTGAGATGGAATAGCAATCCGCTTTAATTGCTTTATGAAACCAGTGGCTATTCCCTTGTGCTCAGTCACCTTTTTGCCTGCTGTAGCTTGACATCTAAAGGCCAAGATTCTGTATTTAGAAATCTGAAGTCTTAAAGGGTCCATTTGCAATCTTCCTTATATAATGAGGTGCATTTGAAAAGACTGAAGCAAAGTTTTCTCCAGAGATTCAAAGAAAGTGCAAAAGGGATTCAAAATGTTTCAATGTAACGTGAACACAGTACACGCAAGGGATGTCTGGATCAGATTTTGGATAAAAATGCCTGAAAAGCAAATAATCACAAAAGATGTAATACATTTTTAAATACTATTATGCTGTCAGACTGCGACCAATTCAACTCTGTAACTTAACAAGATATAAATGGCAAGCTTCTCATCATTCGAGAAGTATGTTTCTGAAGATAAAACGAAGAGACATGAGTTTTTCTTTTGACAGGCTTCCTTCCACTAATGTAAACAAAGATGAATCATAATGCATATCACAGAATGACAAAAACACACATCAGAGTTAATACAGCGATGCTGGTGAGCGAAAGCATTGCACGGTGTCAGGGAAACAGGGAAGGATTATTCGAGTAATCATGTCAGAGAGAACACATGAAAGTGTTTGGCACTTGAAACAATGCTTACAGCTGACAAAAATAACGATTGGAACAACTTGACAAGCCTACTTCAAAAGCTATGACTTTGTCAGATTTCTTGCAGGGGGAAAACATGCTGGCTGATGTCATTTCATAGTTGCAACTATGTCTTAAAGAAATATGTCAAAAAAGAGAGGAGGTATAGAAAGGCAGTGTAAATGACAGAGGAAAGCAAAGACTGAAAAGAAGCACCTGGTTTCTACGGCGCGTCTGTGTGGTTTTACTGACAGACATCACTTCCAATGTCACTGCATCAGTGTATCTGTGTATGCAAAGATTTCTTTGTAGGTTTTTAGATTTATTTAGCTTTAGTTTTGCATGCAGAGACATTGAGGCAAAAACATGGAGCTCCACACTTCACAAAATGGCTTCTACTTTGAAAAGCCACAGAGTGGCAGGAAAGCTGCCGACCTCAGAAATGGCAGAATGAATAAAAGATAAATGCCTGTCTACATTGCCCAGGGGAGATGAAGGTCAGTGTCGTCAAAACTGTGTGTGTGTGTGTGTGTGTGTGTGTGTGTATGTGTGTTTGTAACAGCAACGAACATTTATCCCTACCTGATGTCAAAGGTTTTTTTTTAAGAAAAATCTAAATTGAACAGTATGCAAAAGGGTCAGTCCTACAGTTTGATATATACACACACACACACACACACTGTAAAATCCAATAGTATACCTTACTTATATATACTTAGTTACCTTTACTTAGTAGTTATACTTATACTTTTTATGGAAATTCCGTATAATTCAAAAACATGCCGAAAGTCACCAAGATGAGCTTTCAGCAGGTTTTAAAGTCAATATTTAGGAGCCATTGAAATTTTTTATTATAATTTTTTTTTTTTTATAGAGTTAACGTTAATTGTTTTGGCCAACAGTAATCTTTTGCAGTGTTCCCGCTTTAATTTTATAACAATATGATGCTTTAATCACTAGGGCTGGGCTATTAATCGAAAAGTATTCGAAATCGACATTCAGAACATATAATCGATGAATTTTTTCCAGGTCAATTATTTCAATTACTTTCCCTTTAAAAACACTACAGCATGTGGAGTCACGTGACCTGCTCCGTTACGTTACCAAAGTTCACACCAGACCCGACATGCAAATAAATCACGCGCAGTTGGACGCTTGAACATTTTGAGTATGCTCCCTTCATTCGCACTTGAAATTCGCTTCACAGCAAATGCGAATTTGTGTCACGGGAGGGGCTTCTGCCAGGAGATTCCAGTCTCTGTACATCGCAAAGGATATGACTGCCTTGGCTACAGTGGAGCGAAGCGGGTTTAAACACCTCGTTAAAACTCTCGACAGAAGATACTGTGCCGTCGCGATAACATCTTTCTTTGCCTTGCCAGACATGTACAAGACATAACCTGAAAAGGTTAACATGCTTGTGTTTCTTTGTAAGAATTTAGAGTAAATTCATGTCCATATAGTGACATGACAAGATCACCTCATGCAATCGTTTTAAAATCATGTAATGCACCCTTGAAATCTCTCACTGTACAAAATTTTCAGTGAACTATGAGGGCAAAAAAATAAATAAAAGAATCGTTCATTAATCGTAATCGAGTTAAAATGTTTAATTAATCAAGATTTTAATTTTAGGCCAAATCGCCCAGCCCTATTAGTCACTTTTTTGGTTAAAGTGTTTTTTTTTTTCAGTTTAAAATGTTAGCTAATAATATTTTAATACATTACAGTTAGGGGTGTAACGGTTCACAAAAATCATGGTTCAACAATGGAGCTATACTTCACATAACTTCTGGGGTTTCTTCTTAGCATCAAATAAAGAAGTGTTTTGGAAAAGTCAGCCTTGGATGGTATTTATTGATTAATTAAAACTTAATAAAAAGTAGATTTGAGCCATGTCAAATCGTGAAAGCTGAGCGTCCCGTGTTCGTAGACCGTACGCGCCATTCACTGACATCCAGGGCGCCTGAGTGGGACAATCCGCATGAGGGGAGACGACAGGGGAGAGATCCACAATTTAATTTCGTGGTGTATGACATTCAGTTGAAGGATAAAAAATTATTTTCTCTCTCTCTCTCTCTTAAAATTGCTTAATTTGTGTTCAGAAAATAAAAGTTATTGTTGAGTAAATTTAAAGTTAGGGTGAATTAATGAATTGCATGTCAGTGTAGGTGTAGATAACACTGAAAATTGATCATCCACATTCCCCTACTAATATGTTTTATATTTTGTTCTATACAGGTGTCAGATGTTGATGCAGTTTGGGCACTAGTGTTTGTTGGGGTTCTGACTATTACTGAAGATGAATTACTTCTCCAGATCGTCTCTGCCTTGACCCTGTGTCTTCTGCCATCGTTGTTCAGGAAAGTAATGCCCTGGCTGGCTTCAATGTCGATACATGGCATGGCCCAGTCCATTGTCCCTTTGATGCAGTGCAGTTGTCCTGTCCCCTTAGCATTAAAACCCCACCAAAGGATAATATTTCCACCTCCAGGTCGGGATGATGTCGTTTGGGTCACAGGCAGCATTCCTCCTCCTCTAAACTCTATGGCCTGGGTTTTACAAACAGGGCTTAGCTTAAGCCAGGACTAGGCATTAGTTAAATTAAGATATTTAAGCAACTTTTACAAAAATGCTTTATAAGAAAATATTACAGGTGTGCATCTTAACACTGACATGTTTTAAGATATGTCAGCTCAAAAATGCTATTTAGTCTTGGACTAGCTTAAGCCTTGTCTGTGAAACTGGGGGTATGTGTTGAGTTGATGTTAAAGAGCTCGATTTTGGTCTCTTGGATTTTTATTTCTCGTCTGAATCATTCAGATGTTTATTAGGAAACTTCAGACAGGCTTTCTTGAGCTGGGCGCTGCAGGATTTCAGTCCTTCTCGGTGTAGTGTGTTACTAATTGTTTTCTTGGTGATTATGGTGCCAGCTGCCTTGAGATCATTAATAAGATCCCTCCATGTAGTTCTGGGCTGATTCTTCAATGTGCTCATGATCATTGAAACTTCAGAACCTCAAAGGTCAGATCTTGCATGGAGCCCCAGAACAGGGGAGATTGACAGTTATTTTGTGTTTCTTCTATTTGCGTATAATCACACCAATTGTTGTCACCTTCTTAGCAAGCTGCTTGGTAATGGATGGTCTTGTGGCCCATTCCAGCCTAGTGTTGGTCTAAAATGTAGTCCCCGACATCCTTGGTCAGCTCTTTGTTCTTGACCATGGTGGAGGGTTTGGAATCTGATTGATCGATTGCTTCTTTGAACAGGTGGTAAAAAACTGGGATTAGGAGCATTTCTGGGAGCCAGAAATCTTGCTGACTGATAGGGGATCAAATACTTGTTTGACTCATTAATATGCAAACCAATTGATCAACTTTTCTGAAATGCATTTTTCTGATTATTCTGAGTGTGTAATCATTTTTTCAGGTACCAATCTTTATGAATTTGTGTTAACTGGGTATATTTACGCATGAATACGCATCTGATTAACATTTTATGTAAACCATGCAGTATTGGGACCTGCAGGAATGACCCAAAAAAGCCTAAGATCATTGAGATTGTCAGTTTGTGTTGCACCATCAGTCAATTAGGTTTGTCATTACAGAATTTTCCTGCAGCTTCAGAGGCACATAGCAATTTTGGCTTAGCTTTATTGGAACTTGGCTCAGAGTTTTATTATGAAATAGTGGCCATTAAAAAAACTGTGGTGTCATAAATTATATTCCAATAAGCAAAATAATTAATTATCATGATAATTACCTTAATAAAAATACAAAGTGCATTACAGTGTACACAAACAATGAACCATGGAATATAAATTATATTTCAGGATGATTCATATTGGTCTATGGTGACAAATAAATAAATCACAATAAACAGACAAAGCACTTCAAAAAAACTGATTCTGAAAGCAGAGCCGGTTTCTCGTCTGTCTCCTTATGTATTTTGGACACATTCGAATTTAAATGTTCCCCGCTGGGAGTATTTAAAATGTTGCCATTTGATGATCTAAGAGCTCTCCCTGGGGTGTAAAAGACTAGACCATCAACAATATATGCAAATGCCAAACCACTGAGAACTTCAAAGGCAAATAAATGGAGGATATTAAAAGACAGAGCATTTTTAATTACATGTGGTCTTTCAAATGGAGCCCTCTTTGCTGATCTTATGAAAAGAGAAATATTTAAAAAGGTGGACTGGGAATAAAGTCTCATTCTTGCTAGAGGCCTTTTCTGATGGGAAATGTTAATGCAATTAACTATATAATCCTAATTTACATCACAGAATCGAGACTATGTCCATATTTCTTTGTTTTAATCACTGTGGCCAAAAAAACGCAGGCCTTCATTTCGCTGAGTTCCATTTTAAAGAGCCTTTTCAGCAATAAAGTTTGAGAAAATTACTTTCAAACTATTCAGTTAGGACGCATCAGATTATTTGCAGCAGTAAGATCATCAGACTTGGTTGAGAATGCAGTAGTTCATAATCTTTTTAATGGTGCTGTATGCATTTTTTTTTTTTAAATACCATACATAAAATGTCCTTACCAGAAATACACAGAAATAGGTGTCCTAAGAAATTATATCTGTCTTCGTGACAGCCCTGGGGTCTGTAAACAGGAAATTTTTTTTAAAAACATCAAGGTTATCGGGAATGCCTTCTGCGTGTAAATAATTTTGTATGGAAAAGTTTGCTGATATGGGTTCGGTGAGAAGGAATGGGGCGGTTTAATTCAGTCCGAAGGAAGTTAGTGAAATGTTAACATTTCTTACAGCACCTTTAAAAGTTGAAATTAACATTCAAGTGATCAAACGTCCACAAAGAAATCAAATTGTGCCTTTTAATACCCCACGGTGCATGTCATACTCAATGGATTTTCACTGGAATCAGTAAGAGCTCAGACTGTCACTCTATACTCTTCTATAGACGCATTTAACTAATTCTCAGCATTCACAGAAAGACTCAATCTGGCTCAATATTGTGCTGTCAATCATGCCAAGAACTGACTGTAAAGCTGAAAGGTGCAATTTTTTTCAACCTTAAAATGCTTTCTCCCAGCTTAAAATGCAAAACCACTATAGTTAAAACATTTGTAGATTTCCCCAAAAATGTAAACTGTGGCAACTATTTTCATTTACATTAACAGTATGTATCTATGCAGTGCATTTATTATACATTCCGTAATTTCTGCCTTTCATGTCAATTAAATCCATGACCTTGGAGCTAGGGCTGGGCGATATATATTGTACGATATATTATGCGCATCTCGTCAATAAAGCTGGTTCTTTGATTAGCGGTAAATCTCCATCACCTGTTTTCAAAAGGAACGGCAGCTTATAATCAATACATTACTACTTAACTTAAAATTAATTAATCACAATTATTGATCATAAATTACATATTAATTAATAAATAAACTAATATATTTAATGCAATTGTACTGCCTTTGAATGTAAACACTTCAAAAGTAAGCGCAATATTAGTACAGTCATCTCTAAATCCAGTAGGATAAGCAGCTCTATGCTGTTTTGAAGTAGTGAGATTTACTTTCACACTGGTGATTCACAGCATCTTGTAAAATCAAGTGAGATGTGTTCCATACCTGCTAATCTTCCTACTGTCTCCATCAAGGTAAAAGCTGCTATTGTCCATCTACTTAAAAGCAGTACAGTTTAAATGAGGCTGTGTTGAAGCGATTATACCTAAAAGCATGTTTCAAGAGTAAATTTATATGAATGTGAAATTAAACGCACTAGAAGCCATTTAGTCCCATGCTTCATGAAAGACCTGAGAGCAAGTATCTCACCTCGTTCCATCTCAATAAACATGCAGGAGATGAACCAACCCTAATAATCATGCCACTCAGCCCATGTTCAACTAGAGGCCTGCCTCACCCTGGGGTCTGTTCCTGCATGAGAATGTCACTCAGAGAGGACACATGTGCTTG
Source organism: Enteromius paludinosus (assembly GCA_032361165.1). NCBI lineage: Eukaryota > Metazoa > Chordata > Actinopteri > Cypriniformes > Cyprinidae > Enteromius > Enteromius paludinosus. Next base: position 9,518,069 of record JAUMHQ010000071.1, read on the forward strand.
TCTTTTATTGACCCGTGCTGTAGGTTGGCTGTCCTGATGTGAATCCTGTCATCATGTTGCTTAGAAAGGATTCAGAGGGATATACAAGCTTGTGGGATGTGATTTCAATTTCGAAGGGATGTAAAGGCAGGGAGCAACTGATACAAAAAAATAGAAAAGGAAGAAAAAAAAAATCTGCCTTGTACCTATGACGGCCCATCAAAACCCACGGAGGAAGAAATCATCCGATTCGCTAGTAGATAAATAATGAAGCTATTTATTTTGGTCTGAAATCGCAGATTTTACAAGACCAACAGTATGATAACATTACAAAATTAATAAAACATAAATATCTAATTAAATATAATGTAATTTTACATTAAAATTTAATTAAAGGGTTAGGTCACCCAAAATGAAAATTCTGTCATTAATTACTCATCCTTATGTCGTTCCAAACCCATAAGACCTTCGTTCATCTTCGGAACACAAATGAAGATATTTTTTATGAAATCAGAGAGCAATCTAACCCTCCATAGACAGCAATACAACTGAAATGATCCAGAAATATAGTAAATACATCACTAACACAGTCATACATCAGTGGCTCAACTTTAGTTTTGCAATGCTAGGAGAATACAAAAATAGCATCATTTACTCAACATTCTTCTGGTTGAGTGCATGAGTTACTGTGCATCTCCCGCCATTTTTGAGAGCATCACAGCGCATACAGTACATATGCTTTCCCCTAGGCCTAAACAACCGTAGATTACGTTCATGAACGTGCTTTCTCTGGATGTAAACAAGGATGATTATGTCAAATACATTAAAGCGTGCATTTGGTATACTTTTCAAAATGGCAGAATAACTCAGGGGAGAAGAATGGTTAAATTATGTTATTTTTGTAAGAATAACTTGAAGAAACTGAAGTTCAGGCTCTACACCTTTCAGTAAACAAATAGCATGGGTGCATGATTTGCTAAGATTTATTTCATGATTTTTTGACTTGATTAACTTGACCTTTAGTGTATGGTGCAGTATTACAATGAAACCTCCCACATATTTGGATTCCAGCAGGTGAGGAGACTCGTGTGTAGACTGATAGCACAGGAAAGAAAAAAACATACCCACGGGGGCACAAATTGCTTTCAGTAAGCAAGGGCAACTGTCACAGAACTGAAAAGAAAAAAACTGAGAAATAGCAACGGCGTACATTTGTGTGCCCCTGTGCTTCAATTTTGACTGTACAGAAACATGTGATTCACAGATAATGATCGCCTCAGTGAAATAAGATCCTTTATCGTTTTTTTTACTGTTGCATGACCCATCACAAACACATTAACACATTCAATAAGCCCAAAAGAATCCAGCAGAAGAACAGAAGCTTGATCTTTTTGTGGTTGGACGAGGCTGCTCACTTTTATCATTATAAAATGCTCCAAACAGGAAGGATGCCAGTAATATCCCTTGATATCAAATTTATCCGCTTCTGCAAACCACTGCCAAATTACTTAACAGCTTTATTCTAAGCTACATGGCAGTAATAATACTGTACATATTACTGCAGTTCTTATGTGTTGTTAGTGTTTTTACCATGCTATTCTGTAGTTTCTTCAACAAATAACACTTTTACACCAGGACGCTTAAGCCTAGTCCTAGACTAAAATGCATGTCTGGGCTGTTTTAACTAAAAGAAACTTGCCCTGACTGATCTTAAAGTACGTCACTGCTATTGTTTTGTCTCAAGATGCAGGTTATATGCCAAGGCATGTTTAACAGATGCTCTAATTATTACAACTATGGCCTGATCCTGGTTTTTCCTAAGCTTAACACTACTAAGTTAAAATAGAAATTTAAGAATATTTCACATTTAGAATTTTTGAAAGCAATTAGAGCTAACATTTTTTGTTGTCAATACTACAAATACAAACTGTAATTTTTAACATAAAACTGACCTTGCGTGAAAACATACAGTTCCCTTCAGTTGAGTCACTCCGACGTTACTTATGGGAACTTGCATGAGAGACCACTGGCCTCTGAGCCTTTAAGAAAAGGCCAATGAATATAGGCGTGAACTGATTGCATCCAGGTCACTATGTGAGTATAAGAGAGCATAGATGCAGTGCACCTGCAGACTTTCGCTTCGGAGCCTCGCCATTCTGAGCTGGAATTGAAGAAAGAGTTCCTGCGAGTTCATGCTCTCTCCCCCTCTGACGGCGAACGACTGGGCGGCTGTCAGCGGATCCTGCGGGCTGGTGGCCTTTTTAAAGGGAGTGAGCATACCAGCTTTTTGCATTCCAGTAAGACCTACTGAGTTCTTGGCAGTGCTGCGAGAGGTCCTCCCTGGAAAATCTGGGAAAAAGAGCAATTTCTCACAGTTGGTAAGGCGTTACCCGGAATGTGCACTTCCGGATGCGGTAGTTTCTTCACCTCTCGGGACGGACATGATCGCTGCCTCACATGTCTGGGCCGAGATCACGCCGGGCAGCTTTTGTGGATGATCTATGCGTTCATTGCAAATGCATGACCATGGCCACAGTGAGGTCCTCCCCTTGGGTAAACTCACGTTGAACGCGCAGAATGTTCCACGTGGCCTAATAACCCTGCTGACTTCTGCCCCGTCATGTAGAAATGTCAAAAAATTTCACATGTAGAAAGGGCAAGTTAGAAACATGTGCCCCAACCAACTGCTTCAGTAACAACTGGCATCCCTGTGGGGCCCCCTATTTTGGCCCCCTGGGTGTTGGGAAGGTTACGTGCAGACTCCTCTGCTGGGATGCTTGCCTGTCGGAACGGGGCGTCTCTGCGTAACGCAGCCTTTTCCACAGGTCTGTTACTATATGTAACGTCAGAGTGACTCGACTGAAGGGGAACGTCTCGGTTACGAAGGTAACACTTGTTTCCCGAAGGAGGAAGCGGAGACGTTACATCCCCATGACTCCAGGTTCGGCTCCTCAGCAAAAACCTGCAGGTGCACTGCATCTATGCTCTCTTATACTCACATAGTGACGAGGTGCACCTGGATGCAATCAGTGCACACCAATATTCATTGGCCTTTTCTTAAAGGCTCAGAGGCGATTGGTCTCTCACGCGAGTTCCCATATGTAACGTCTCTGTTTCCTCCTTCAGGGAACGAGGGTTACTTTCATAACCAAGACGTTTTTAAAATATGCTTTTTAAATGTATTTATTTTATACAAATTGCACATAAAATGAATAGAATATTTATAATTTGCAGCAGTTGCGGCAATCAACATGGTCTGAAGGTTTCTGAAGAACAGTTTCAGAACATATTTTGCACCCTATTTCTGGGCACTTTCCATCTGTTGTATTGATAATACAGTACTGTACGAATAAAAGATGCACAGTTCTGATTTCCCTGCTTGTTTCTCTGAGTGCACATTGCCTGTATGTGCACAACACACACACTTCCAACACAAGGTCACTAGTATTTTATTGTATAAGAATGTTGTTATTGCTTCCACGTTTTTCTCTGCAGTAACAGATGTTCGACGGACATGTCCTCGTCCAGGAATTCAGACATGGAGAATCATTGAACGTTTGAAGGTGTACAATACTTGGAGAATGTTACAGTATTCATTAGTATTACTCCCACATGAATTTCCCTGTTTGCTCTGCAAATGAACACCAAAAGTAAAAAAAAAAAAAAAAACAGCAACAACAGAATGCTCCCATTGTTATGAAAACAGCTACAGTATGTGCAGCAGACTCGGTCCCCCTTCCATAATGAATTCTGAACCCATGACATTAAGAGGTTATTTCCACCAGTTCCTGTAATCTCACCGATCCTGCAGCACCTCTAATTTGAGGTCTGCAGTTTTTTTCTCCCATTTGTCTCTCATTCTTGTTTTTTTTTTGTTTTTTTTTCGTCTTTTCCTGTCTCCTTATCTAAAGTTTTTACTTTCTCAGACTTTGATGCAGCTTGGTGGAGCTCATTAGATGAGAACAGGGCTTCTCCCCAGACCGGAGGTGACAATGACGATAAACAGTATCTTATTATTCCCTTCCACAATCTAGAGGTGAATAATATCTCTTCCACATACACTTAAATTATATTTTCTGGCCCTTATTCCTCATTTTCACAGGGTAAACACTGTACAACCTTTAGTTTTCAGGATACGTCTCAGAAGCAGATGTTGGAGTGACCACACAAAAACCAAGGGAAAAATATCCTAAAATTCTGAAATTGTCCACAAATTAAAAAGCTATGTCTGTTATGATCAGCTGGATGTGTCAGTCAGATTGGATGGCACTCCAGCCCTCTATATACTGTGTCTGTGTTTTTCCATTTCATGTATGAACTATCACCTGTGTACTCTTGTCTCCGCCCACCTTGTATGTTGCCTTGGTGTTTGATTCTCGTCTCTGCCCATCTCTTCAGTGGTCATGGTGTTTCATGGTTGGCTCTGCCCATTGACCTAGTTTGATGTGTATAAATCCCTGGATGTGTTTGTGTGTCTTCACGATTCATTACATCGTCAACCTGGTTCCTGTAACTCATTCGTGTCTTTGTTCCTAGTTTGTTTTGTCATTTGGATTTATTTGGTGCCGATCTTTGCCTGTTCCCGGATCTACGTCTTCGTCTCACCCCATGGACTGTGTTTGCCGGTATTTGACTATTGCTTCGTTTCTCGTTTACTCTATTGCCTATGCCTCTGCTGATGCTGTTTGCCGGTGCTCGACTTTGTCTGACTGACACGGAGTATTAATAAACACTGTTTTGCACTTGAACCCGAACGCTTCACATCCCTCCTTGTGACAATGTCATTCATTGTACTCCTGAGAAATTGCAAAATATGATTTTCTGGTGTTCTCAGTGCCCACTTTTGAAGTGCAATATACAACAATAGATATACACATATTATGACACTGCAGTTATTTCAAGGCATTATGGAAGATATTGATATTATGGAAGATTATGATATTTCACATTTTAGCGCTTTGGTACTATTATTTATTCCATATATTTAATGCACTTCAATTTAATTAAATTCATTGCTTAATACAATATCAAATTGTAATTCATCAAGAAAAAAAAGAGCAAAATTATGATAATAATAATAATAGTGAAACTACAGTAATTCCACCAGAATAGGGCTTTTCAATAACCACATTAATGTCTTCATGATGGATGAATTGAAGCAGAAAGGACCAGAGAGGGAGACATTTCTGTGTGTGAAGTCAGATTTATCTACTATGATCAACAACGGCTTTTTTTTACTTCTATTTACAGATAAAAATTGCTTTGAGAGTGAGGCAGTGCTTTTGCACTTACATAATGCAGGACAAATGACCAGACAGTTCCCAAAAGATAAGTGATTAGACCAACAGACAAAGAAAACAAGTGACAGTAAAAAAACACAATAGGTAATCCCCTATTTTTAGCTAGTAAGAGCAAGTAAGAACAAGAACAAGTAAGAACAAAGGAAGCATCTGGTCAATGGGCTAAACTGAAAGATTGACTTGTTTAAAAAAGGGGGAAAGGGAAAATAGGCCAGTAGGACTAGAGGTACAAAGCTATCTAACAATGATTCTAGTAGAAGGAAAGCTGGTAATAGCAAACAGCACTTTGTAAAGGCCACTGTAGATATGATGCTGCTCCATGTAAGTCCTATAGATTACAAGAGGAATTATATAAATTTACGTATTCATAAACAAATATATAATGTTGCATTCAAGTATATTGAAGCATTTGCGTTCAACAAAACAGATTAATTGGTTTCACCCACATCCATCGCGGACTCACATACAAATGTGATCACAGTGATGCAATTAGGATATGTGCAATCATTACTGCACAAATTATGCACATTCACTAATGGTTTCAAGCAAAAGGTGTCTGATCTTCTGGGAAATCTATGAAACAAACACGCTTCAAAAACACTCTGTATCATTACATGCTTTGACAACTATTAAAGTAGGCTCTATTAAAACATGTGACCGTGGATAAACTCTAATCAGCTGCAATTGTTTTGATTGATTGTTTTTCCCCCTTCACTAACTGAATGGGGTGTCGTATGACCAGGTCAATGAATGTATAGACTGTGGTTTAGAGGGAAAAAAAAAAAAAGAAAAGAAAAAACTAATCAATGGCAATTTCAGTGTTCTTACTGAGGTTACAATGCACTGTAGTGGTTAGGAATTCAACATGTTTGTCTGTGTCATATATTGAATGGCCTTTTGTTTGTTGTGCCAATCTCTTCCCTTACTTGTTGCTTGTCATTTATTTTTGCTCCGCACATTTATTCTCCATTTCGTTTGAACATTCAAGGCCACAAGCATAGTTTTCAAACTCGTTTCGGGAGGAGAGCTCAAAGGCAGTTAATATCTATCTCCGCCTCCAATTATCCTATCTTCCAATCAAATCCTCCGCTCAGTCCTATAAATAACCAGAATCCCTTCCTTCTCCATCCGCAACCTGAGCATCCCTCCACCTCCCCTACTCCTCCTATCTTCAAAGGGGGGGAGCCCTCAGGGTTAGAAATCGGCTGTCCGCCTCCTTCCCTGCCCGAGCCCTTAGGGCTATTCTCCCTAGGGCTCGGCAGCCCTTCTAACCCTGCGTTTTCTCCCTAAGCAGCACGCCAAACAAGCTTCGCTTATGCTTATGCCGTCAGAGCTCGAACTCGTGAAATGGTTACAGTTTATGTGCACAAACTGGAAAATGAGCAAACAGAAAATACTTGTAATCAAAGGCTCACAAAGCACCAAATCTGAGTAAAATTAGGTTAAAACTAGTAAAAAAAAAAGTTGCATCACAAGTTAATTTCCTCCAGAACTCAAGTCTGTATGTGCAAGATTACACCATGAACAGGAAAATATAAGCAGCAATAAATCACAATGTGTATGAAAGACAGAGATTGACTCATCTGAGTAAGATGGAAATGATCATGACCTGTCACAGCTAAATAAATCGCATTATTATTGGGACAAATCTATAATTTTAATAAAATAGTGGCCTGACATTCTCTTAAATAATGACTTTAGCTAGCTGGCAAATAAAGGGAAACTAGATTTTTATATTTGTAAGAAAATATCAGTGGGTGGCAGGGCTGGCACATCAAAATATCATTAAATACATGATTTTTTAATTGCCTGATTCTTATTAGTCATTCGGTAAAATGAAATAAAGGGAATTTGATATCTGAAAAAAATTGGTAAATAGCTTTGCTCATCAATATGCATTTTGTCACAGAGATGATCACAAATGCAGTGGAATCTGTCATATATCGCACTGTCTAATATCTCAAAAGGGTTCAGCTGTCATGTGGCTATTAAACCCAGACATTTAATATTCAGCTAGCCATAATGTGCTGAATGCTGTTTCTTTGATGGATAAAGGAGAGAAGTGACACAGTGAATGACTGCCATTACAGAGCGGCAGTAGAGGCCATGATAAAAGAACAAAGGCAAACACCCTGTAAAAGATTCTTCTTACACCATGTCTTTTAAAGTGCAGTCCTCCCCAGAGTGGGCTCGCTTTATTTATTTATTTCGTATTTAGCTGCTGCAAATGTGCCATAGTGTGACATAGAACAAAAGCTTTTTATATGAGGAAGTGCATATACGTTAAAGGGATTTTCAAGCTGTTGAAGCCATATGAAGCTAAATGCAAAACGCTAATGCAGTTGTAATGCGATTGTTTATGGTTCAAAAGTATACAAACTATACTACTTACTATACTATAGGGCTACGTAAAATATTTAACTGGAAGAATTTAGGGAATCAAAAACATACAGCACATTCGGTGTCTAATTCAAGTAAATGATTAATTAATTAATTAATTGGTTTAATAAAAATATTTTTAGTAAATCAAAAACATACCAGAGTAGTCCTATTTATGAACAAATTACTCTTCAAACTTTTTAGAATTAGGGAATGCTTTAAAATATAGGTCTATTGCATAGTGAATTAAATGCATAAAAACTAAGAGGAAATATGGCAAAATTAAATATGCTTCAAGAAACTCCTTGCACATTAGTATCTAAGTACCTCGGTGCTTACTTATGAACCTAAGTTCAGACGCAGACACACAAGACATTTTGTGAAAAGAGAGAAAGGAGAGATTTTCAGTTATCTGTGGAACATAAAATGGACATCTTGAGGTTTTCTGCTCTGCTTGAATGGACAGTAGACGCCTCAAGACATTTACCAAGCGGTTCGTTTCAGGAGAAATGATGGGAAAGATCTCACCTTTCTCGGACTGCGTAAAACTAATGAAATAGAGTCACTTGAGAGAACATTTCATCTCAGCAGCATCTGTTAAATCTAAGTCTTTAATGTGAAATAATTCCAAATACTTCCAGCTCTTCTGTCATGTTTATGTTGTTAACACTTAATTAAAACAAAGGATGCCAAGGTTAATAGACAAGATTAATAATCCTCCACAAATATCTAGAGGTGCTAACGTAACACAGATAATAACAGCGAGATGATTGAGATTGTCTTCCTCTGGCCATTTTCTCAGTTTCGCTAAGACTGATGAAAGCAGCCGTCAGGGTCTGGATGAAAAGATCCAGGAGACAATTTGTTGCTTCAGGTCCCATGTGACATCGATTTTACACAAAATGAGCCATTGAAACAGTAAAATTCCACCAAATAACTCTATGGCTAAATGCCCAGAGTGCATCTTTATTCCACGGTATTAGAGAGGGCGAGATACACCATCCATCTACAGATAAGTTTATGTATGTGGTGACACATAAACCGCTAGGCTAACAAAATATGGGAAAAAGCATCTCCATTAAGGAAATAAATCAATTATTGCAACAGAAGAATGCTGTGGTTTCTCTCAACATGTCATCTGTCTTTTCTCCTGCTGTCTGTTGGAACAAGCTAAAGAAGTAACTTTTTAGTAACTGTTTTATCTACAGTAGGTGTGTTGCATGATCCATTATAAGGAATGTTTTGGGCTTTCCTATCATTTAGTATTCCTGCTGTTGTTCATTTTCATATCTTGAAATTAGGGCTCGACAATAACTCGATATCAATATATATCGCGACAGAATTTTTTTCAATACCGGTGATACGATTTTTTTAAACAAATTTCCGATATTTTGATATACATTTGAATAGATAATAGTTTTATACATTAGCAGTAGTTGGTTTGGTTCAGCTCCGTCGCGGAACGTTTTAGCAACAAAATGAGAACCCCTGAACGCAATACAGATGTGGATGAACTAGCTTCCATTAGTAACGTCTCGGTTACGTATTGTAACCCTCGTTCCCTGAAGAAGGGAACGGAGACGTCACGTCGGTGACCGACGAATA
>JAUMHQ010000071.1:9536251-9557402 GCA_032361165.1 Enteromius paludinosus
TTGAACTACTTCAGTTGTGTGTAATGAATCTAAAATATATGAAAGTCTAATGTTTATCAGTACATTACAGAAAATAAAGAACTTTTGAGAATGACCTGTTGTATACACGGTCAAGATTTCAGTTTCTCTCTGAGTAATTAATGACAGAATTTTCATTTTTGGGTAAACTAACCCTTTAAATAAAAGATTAACAAGGCAGATTAATTTTCACAGCCTTCTTTTATCATATTTATTTGCCGAAATATTTGTCCTATATATATATATATATATATATCTTTTTTTTTAATATACGTATATATTTTATGTTTTAATTTATATAAGAAAGGTGTCATGTTTCTCTGTGTTATGCCTAATCCTATTTTCAAACCCACTCAACACAACCAAGGTGATACTTCTGGCCTGTCTGATGTTTTCCAGCATAGCAGCAGCAGGTCCCTGGGGATTCTGGGTAATGTAGTAAACAACAGTCAGCAGGTTTCAGCTTTGCTCACTGAAACCCTTTAAGAAATCTCTGTGGACTTAGCCAGCTCAAAACAACAGGAAGCAAACCCGGGTAAACATCCAGCGAACAATGAATTCAAACATCTTGCCAAAGACAGCACAGCGGTGCACTGTCTCCACCTGTATGCAGTCTACCTCAGCTGTCTTTCCCCCTGAACATCATTCTTTACACTTCATTTATACAACCGGAACATCTCCCATAGCTGCTGTTGGGGAGCAAAATGAAATATCACAAAGTGGGTGTTGGATTTTCTCACATCTGGCTTTATTTATAGAATAACAGTCACAAGAGTAAAAAAGGAAAACACGGTTAATGTGCTCTCAGGTGGGCTATCGTGTGTTGTACACAAATCGGTTCATATCAAGGTCAATGCTAGTTAGATGGATGGAGTAGGTGACAGTGCACACAAAGTGTCTCACGTGGACGTTGGCGTAGCGTGGATGATAGTCCGATCGCCTCTACTTCCCTGAAGGATCCTTCAGGTGAGTGTGCAGGTGAGTGAGTGAGCTTTCAGCTCCTTACATGTTTCCTTTACTTGAGTTTGTTGATTCCTTTTCTTAACAGGCGCTTGGTACAGGTGAGGACAGAGACTTGAGCAAAGTTCATTAAGCATAGGATTCATAGTGGGCATAACTTTGAGAACACATCATGGAAGAGGCATAAAGGTGAGTAAGATGTAAGTTACCTCGAGCTCAGCCGTCACACAACTGGAGAGAGCAGCTTTTATACAGCCTGCTCGATTTGGATCAGATGAGTGCAATCAATGATTAGGTGACTGAGAACGAGTTGTGACGGCTGACCTGGGACCAGAGGAACTGTGACAGTGTGACAATATGGAAACAAATTAAATGGAAAGTAAATCCAATGTGATTTCAAAGAGGTTGTTGTTAGGGATGCTAACTTTTTCATGTATCTATTTAAATTGCTGGGTTTCCTATTTTAATGTGCATTTTAAAGTACTGCATGAGAAACGAATGATGGTAACTGGCAAATTTCTAATAAAAGTCCCTTAATTTACAAAAAAAGCTTGAGGTACTGTAGGTTTTGACGTGTGCAATAAAGGGTGAATGCGAGTAATGGGAGATGAAAATCTGAAATGTTGTTATGGTTATTCTCAAATGCCCAAGCAAAGTCTATCGCCAAAGTATTTCTCTAATTGCCTCCTAGAAATGTCTACGATGACTCTTGTTCCAAACATCATCTACCTCTAAAAGCAATGACTGCATTCATTGTGTTTTGTCTGCTCACTCTGATGCATAAAAATTCTTATATTCCTATATTATATTCTTTTCTTAGTGATTTATATTGCAGGTTTATCGGGAAGTGGCAATTTTGCTATCTTTGACTCGTTGGACTGAAATTGTGCTTGTTCGTAAGTGTTTTATTATAAATACATATTCCAGTTTTGTTAAATTCGCAACTTTGGATGGAAACCCGGCTACTGACAGCCCTGTAACCAAGGGACTGAACCACATTAACCTGTCCTTACAGAAGCCAAAACATATGTCTGAGATAAACTCGAAAAATTACGAACAAACGAACTGCTGCGATTCTTGTTTTCGCATTAAACTTTTACTTCACTAGCTCATGAGTAATGTACAGTTATTCAACAGTGATTTGGCAGGCACAGAGGTAACTGACAGGCTAAATATACAAGAAAATGGAAAAGATGGAGGGTCAAGTTACCAAAGGCAACAGTTTGGCGAAGGAGAAAGCTGCTTTGTATCTTCTCTTGAGTTCTCAAAAAGAAAACAGCAGAGAAGTAAACAACATGGAACAAATGTTGTTTCTTCCTCATTCAATTTCAAACTGTCACGATCTGGGTACTGTACATACAGAATGAGATAAGGCCGAATGAGAATAAATAAAGCAAGAGGGAGCAATGAGGGAGTGTGTACTCATACAATCTGACATAACTGTGAAAAACTAAATAAAAAATTGCAAAAGGACTGTAGTGCGATTGACATCTTATTTATTCTTGAGACAGACTTGAGATTTGTCTTGCTAATAGTTATGAAAACAGCGACATTTTCACTGTAATTATTCAAAGACCCCAGATCTATGTCCCTATTACAAAAAGTGAGACTTTCGGACCACTGCTTCAGTGTCTTGATGACATAAAGTCCTGGATGGCTCTTAACTTCTTAAGTGTAAATGAAAAGAAAACAGAAGTAATGGTTTTTGGGGATACTACTGGGATATCCAAGGTTTATTTGAGTGCCCTAGAACAGTACATCAAAACGGCTATCACAAACCTCGGAGTAAAACTTGATTCTGACCTCAACTTGGACAATAAAATAGGGGAAGTTGTCAAGTCAAGTTTTTTCCAACTGAGACAGCTGAGGAAAATCAAGCCATTTCTCTCTAGACAACAATTTGAAACTGTAATCCATGCCTTTGCAGCAGATCAGCTGCTTCTCAGTGTCCCTAAAACCAGATGTAAGCTTAGAGTGGGCCGTGCATTTGCGGTGGCTGCACCCCAAGTAATGAAATGCTCTGCCTATCTACATTAGGCAGGCCCTTTCACTCTCTTTGTTCAAATCTCATTTCAAGACCTACTTTTTTTCCTTGGCCTTTGACACCTGATCTGATAGTTGTTGAATAGTGTATATTGATGCCTTACATGCACAGTCTTATGTTTGTTTTAAATGTGTATTACAAGCTATGTGTGTGCTTTTTCTTATTTTTCTGTTCAGCACTTTGGTCCACTGCTGGGTGGTTGTAAAGTGCTTTGCAAATAAAGTTGAATTGAATTGAAAAAGATGATTCCTGGGTTGTTTTGAATTAATTGCTTAGTGGATTTCATTTCTATCTTTTTTTATATTCTTCCAAAACCAGTACAAGGTCAAAAGTGAATGCTCCTATTTCCTAATACTAAAGTGAGTTCATTTCCTACTTCAGAGTTCCATCATATTCAGCAAGCTTTCCTATATGTGCTGTCAATTGTTAACACCACTGCAAATGTCCCTCTGTTCATTTACACTGCTTAAAGCGGTCTTGCAAAATGGCAGCCAGCCAATATGCTCTTTGGGATGTGACTGTCTGGGAAACGACAGTTTCACATTTGTGCTAGGTACATTGCCACTGATCTGCCTCTGTAGAGTGGATGTGAAAAGTAGAGGCTGATTTCCCAAAGCTATAAACAAATGAGAAGCTTTTCAAGCAACAGGGTGCTGGAGTCCATCTTGTTTGTTCATTGCATAAAACTTTGCATCAAATTACTTTGAATACTTAAAACACTCAGGTCTTGTAAATAGAGCAGTTACTGGAATAAGCACCATCTCCCTTACAAAAAAGAAAAGCAACAGTCCTAACTTTCATTTATGTCCTTCGTAGATATTTACTTACTACGGTGACTTTAGACATATCTCTACAAGCAGATGGCAGAGTGTTAACTAGAAAGTATCTAAAGTTCATTGAAAAGTTAGTAATGTTCTGATTCAATGTTAATTGCACGTTCATAAAGCACATACTGCATTAGTGTATATTTAGATATAACAACAAATTCTAGGCTGTTTATCTCAAACTTGTTTAGTTTGAAGAGAAAGGAGGAAAAAATCCCCATTAACAGATGCTGGAAAGGCTGTTAAGAGCCAAAGTTCTCCTCACAGCTTGTCTAACAGCTGGATCTCCCTAAGCCCAGCTGAGTCACTCTACAGGAGAAAGCATACGGAACAAAGGGAGAAGAAGAAGTTGGGAGGAGAAGAAGGAGGAGGAAAGAGCCAGCATTGCTCCATCTATAATTGAGGTGAATAACACCTGTGAGCTGTGAGACACAACAAAGATTTATATCGAGTAACATCTAAATGAATCAGTGAGACAAAGATCAGCAGTTGAATCTCTATTTCTTTGTTTATTTTAAATTGCATACAGCATCAGCTTGTGAGTGGGCGACGTAGAAAGTAACAAAATCAGATCTCAGTTTTGTGGTTTTACTATTAATCTGCCATCAAATGGAGAGCTAGAGAGTAATTTAATGGAAATTCTTTCAAGCCTCGGAGTAAAAATTGAAGTGCTGCGGGGAACAGAGCCGGAGGCTACTGAGGTCAAGCTAGCTCTTTTAGCATTATGCCACAGCAGTTCCAGAATAGTTTAAATGCCTTTGAAAATCAATGGTTTTAGCTTTCTGGTAATGAGCTATGAGGACATTAGCATATACGCTGAGGCTGGAAATCTTGTTCTTGTTCCAAAACATATGTGGCCATTTGAACAGCTGGTATAGCACCACCGAAAGTGGCAATATCTCTCAGGAGTATTTGGATTCATTATATTTTAACAACAAATCATTTGTCACAATGAGCCATTGCTCTGTTTCATGGGTTCATGTAGGGAAAGCTTCACGTTTTACATAATAAATAGACTATCTATCTATCTATCTATCTATCTATCTGGTTTTATTTTAATCCAATCCTAAGGTTAGTATAAAAGGATATTTACCCATAATGAGAATTCTTTCATCATTTTCTAACCCTCCTATCGTTCCAGTTGGCACGCATTTCTTTATTACGGTATGTTTTGATTAACTTACATTGTAGTTAAAAAATTCATGAAAAATATTTAGAATTTACAGCTATTGGGTAATCTTCAGCATGTTCGCCCTCAAACATTCATTTTGGACTGACATTCAAACTGTTCTCATCCTCAACAACAAACAATGTTCACAGGTCGCACCCAGTTAATGTACTGTACACCATTGCATCTGATAACTCCGTTTTCTCTAATTTTATCATAACAGCTGAAAGCGATCATATATTTTGTTGACAAGAGGCAGCAGGCAGTGCTGTCACTATCAAAATAAGTTGGAATCATCTTGAAATAATTCAGATGGCAGAAATTACTACAGGCGTAGAGATGGAAAAAGCACTGTGTTCTGGTGTCATCAGACATGATGCTGCGTACACTTATTAAAAGTGCAAAGGAGTTCAGATATGATGGTGGGTGGGGGAATATTTGTGGATTAATGTACAATTTGGAGCCCTACCTCCATAGTACTTTGAATTATTCAGATCTCTCAGCCGAGGGGGCTGTCTATGCATACAGTAATGAAGCTGGGACGCTGTGGAGAACATTCAGGGGAACTTAGGTTTAGGATTCCTGAGGAAATTAGGCCATTGTGATATGGGAACACTGTGAGCCCAATGCAGGAAACATCCGATTGCATTATTATTTCCAAGTCAAAAAGTGGTAAATTTGGGTTGCTCTCGAAAGCTTTATTTTTGGATCCATCATCTCTGAAGTATTTGAGCCAGAAATATGATACATTGCTGTGCACTGCATGTGTGCTGTGTATCTGTAATAAGAGTGGCAAACATATCCTTAGAATGTGCATCCCACAGTTTTTATGATATTATACAAAAAGGCTATTTCTCCACGTGAGGCATAATTTTACCAGTACCAGTAAGGTGCTCCATTCAGCTGCCTAGCAGGAACCATCAATGGCACAATAACGTTGTCTGAGGTTCTATATAGGCCATTCTGGGCTGCGATCATGTGTCCTTAATTCTTTTAATATTCAACAGCAAAAATGATTTTTTCTTCTTTCCTCCGAGTTTAAATGATGATACTGTATTTACAATAGATTTTTGGCTAGTGCTTGCCACACGTTCACAGTCATTTTTACACTATAGGCATGCGATGTATAGCGTTACAACTAGATTATATAGTTAACAATATAAATAATATACAAAATAAAACAAAATAATGTTGAAAATGTTAACAGCAATTTTAATTCAACTGCAACTTACTTTAATTCAAGATTATTAATGAGTTCCCAAACAAACATTTTCTTCAACTTAATGTACTAGGATAACTAAGACTAAATCAGAAATTAAACATAAACTGTATAGACATTAAAACAACTACAATTCTACAACTTTAACAAAGATTAAAATAAAAATAGAAAATGTAAAAATAGCTAATTTCAAATCAACAACAGTATCTAGTTTATAATAATTCATTGCTTTATAAAATAGCAACAATTTACATTATTAAATGTAAAGTACTAAACAGCTCAGTTCAACACACATACAGTATATAACAATGCTGCAGGCTATGCTTCCATAAAAATAAATAAATATATACCAATCTGAATACGGTATTTTTATGTTACATATACCATTATTAGCTCTTAAGTGGTAAAAGAACATAACCTAATCACTCAAACTCCCACTGGGGTAACAGAGTTAATTAGATCTAGGCAGCAAGTTAAATGTAGTTATGAAAAAGTGTCCATTATCCCATTAATTACAATAGCTGTGACTGGACTTAAAAGAAAGTTTATCCAGAGTGTAAATGCTCCTTATGTAATGCAGTTGGTTTTTTTTTCTAAGGAAAGATTTATTTCATTGTTATTCCTATAATAGCCCCTGTTTTCTGGTTATTGACTTTCACGTGGGTCATACGGTGGTCTCTTAAGGTGTAGATGGAGATATTATAAAAGAAGGGCGTATGAAAGCGACCCTGTGCTTATGATAATGTCACCCGCTCAATTGCAGCACTGACCTTCTGCTGTCCAGAGAGAACGAGAATAAAAAGATAAAACAAAGCAAAGAAAAAAACACCTCTCTATCAAAGTCTCATAAAAGCACCCTTGGGCAGAGGTGCTTCTGGCACAAGCATCTTTGAGCTGACCGGAGATCATTTTTACAGCAGGGCTTCACCCCACACAGAGACTGAGGAGCGAGATGGATTTTTCATGTCTCAGCGCTCTCTGTATGTGCTTGGCATCATCCAGCCAACCCGTGTGGCATCTTAATTATGCTTGCTTGCTGGGAAACAGATAGCATGGTGCATGATTAACAACTAAATGCAATGCATAGCAGTTTGCTTGCATGAAAATTAACGTGGTGGGTTGCATGCAATCTGCTTAAGTGCCAAGTGATGTTCTGCACATGATGAAACATGCATTTAGTCCGCATAAAAATGGCAAGTAAAAAATTCTGACAGTTAAAGGGTCACTTGTTTTTCAAACAGGCTTCATTCAAGAGAACATTCAACATTAAAATGGGAGACAAAAAGCATTTTAACATTTTAAAAAATACATGCATCTCCTCTTAAGGAGCCCAAATAAAAATGTTGCCATTATTTGGTCACCTTCAGGCCATTCCAAATTATAATATTTTAAATAAAAAAGGACAAAAAGTAATGAAATTTAAGTAAATTAAATAATGTAATGGATATAAATGTAATAAAATGGCATAAAAACTTGATTGAATTAAACCGCATTCAAGTTCATAATAGCATCAGGGTGAGTAAAAAGCTATTTGAATGTATGAAAATTTACCTGTAGTTCTACCCAGTGCCGATGGATCACCATCATCGGGTTTGGTGTGCAAAAAAAAGGTGGGACCCCAGAAAGCATAATAGACACTTCTTTACAGAGCATCCTTGTGCCCCATTTACAGTCTAAGCTGTCTCTGCCTTTCAGGAACATATTCTTACTCTGGGGAGAAAAGAGAGTCTTCATCTCTGTCAGTTAAACATCTTTCCAACCAAAAAGAAAGAAATTGCCAATACTCCATCCTCTCTTATGCCAGCATTTGTCTCCAGGAAACAGAGAGGACATAAAAAAAAGTCTTCAAATTATATTTCATCTTAATTTATACCCTAGAAATGTCCATAAGTGGTAAATACCGTGTTTTCTGTTTTAACACACGGTGTGCCTAACATCTTAACCATATAATTTTGTCAGTATGGACGAGTGTAACCATTTCTTTAATATGGAATTGTCACTGCCCAAGTTTCATTTATTTATGTATACATCGAATGACTTGATAAGCTTTATTACACACAGAGACAGACAGAAGCCCACAAGCATTGCAATGTGTTTTCATAAAAGAACGATAGTTAAAGATGTGTACCATTTCATTCTCTTTGTTTTACTGACGAAACAGGCCGACACCAATCAATAGTCCACAATCTACAAGCAAGATGAGGCGTTCCAATTAAAAGTAGAAGAAGGAATAAATGTTTTAGTAAAACTGTTTTTGTTTAACAACTCTTCAAATAAATATTCTAAATATTGCATATCAGTAAATTACTTGTTCCACAACAAAGACCCCTTTACATGTCTGTTGATGGTTAGGTACTTGTATGCATTATATAAATGATCAACAAATATATACCAAAAACAGTAGACCAAGCCTTATTTGCATAAGGTCTAAGAGCAAGTATGAGACAGAAAGAGTCACAGAGTCAAGATACTCAAATTTGACATACTGCAAATTAGGGTATAGGTCAAAGTCTTGAATTTCACAGTAACAAGTACAGTATATATCACAGTCTAGTTATTTTTGCTTTAAATATGGTGATTATCAAATGTGTTGATACTACAACATTTTCATAATTCTTGTCACCATTGTTAATATCACAAAGTAATAATATAGCCCCCCAAAAAAAGATCACTAAAAGACAAGTAAACAGTCAGTGCTCACATAAACTAATTAAAGTCAAAACCAGTTCTACCTCCACCAGCTGACAAATTTCTACTAGATTCTACTAAATGCAGAGTGTAAGTGACTACGGACAACCAAGTTGGGTTTTTTTGCTTCCACACATCAAAAGAAATTTGCCTTTCATATCCCTGTTAGAGCTTTGCTTCCCTCTGTAATTACAGGCTAACCCAATAATTAACTTGCCTGTGATGAATCAGCATCAAAACAATGAGGAAATTAGGAGAAGAAGAAGGAAGGGGGGGAAAAAAGAAGGTGTAGTGCTTTATTTGCCCCATGATTTAAATCATAAAGAAAATTTGTATTTAATTACAGGCAATGCTCATGCATACCAAAGCCGCAGAGTCATTTGAACTCATTCAGCAGATTACCGCTTACTCCCAAAGAGTCCAGAGCAAAGTAATATCTCACAGAAAGTCTTTAAAGGTTAGACGAGGTTGAAATGACTCAATCTTTCAACTCATGGAGACCACTAATACGTTTAGCGTCTATAGAGGAAATATCAAAGGGGAACCGGCAAATCATTTAACTCCAAGTGATCGGTATTTTATGTCTATTGACAATCAGCGGCCATTATGAAAGCATAAAGTGCAAAGTTATTACATGAGTAGAAGTGTTCTCGATTAAGCCCAGCTCTCTGCCAGCCATGAATAGGAATGACACCGGCATGAATATTTCATAGTCAGACTGCTGGGATTCTTGTCCATGTTTCTGCTGGGCTTTTGAGCTGAGAAGGATTCACTATAGACTTGCATAATGGGGATGATACATGATGCATGAAGTCCAGAAACCACGCTAAAGCATTTCTACTGGCATGCAGCCCATGTATGTATGTGAAAGTTAGTTAGAGACTTAGATATCAGTTGAGTAGAGTAGCATGGGTTAAGGACGTTTTGCCACAAACTCTGCATGAGACATTGCATGAACCTCTATGGTGCCTTTTATACATAATGTTAGTTATGCACAATAGAAATTAACCCAATCCCACTGTAATGTTCTGCCTGAGATTCCCGGAGTTAACCACTGGATGGCACACTTTCTTCCTCAGATCACCTTCTTGTTAGAGACTTGTAGCACACCTGTTTTCTATCACTCCTAATGGCCAACCTCATTTAAATGCCTCACTGCCTATGATCTTGTTCATCCCTGATGTGTGTTTGACTATGATGCTACCAATGATTTGTGGTTGGAGATTTTCTTGTCTCTTTTTTTGTCTACTTTTGCTCTAGCCCGAAATTAAGGACAGCTTTTCTGTTTGGATCACCTTTTGAACTTTCATCCAAGGAGTGCTTTTTTAAGTTTTTGAATTCCAGTTATATGCCTTAAAGACTATTTTTCGATTCTTTGTTGTTTTTTTTTTCTTTACCTAGAGTAAATAACTTAAAGAATCAGACTCTAAGCCTCCTGATTATCTCCTCTGCAACTTGGTTTGACCTGCTCCAGTGGAGCAGCAGTAAGTACTAAGGATATATACTGTACACAGCAAACCTTAGTTCTATCCCCATCTCGATCATAACACTAGGACTGAACCATGTATACGAGCCTAGCAGAGGAATCTCTACCTTTATTGACTGCAGAGCGCATCTTTGCTGCTGTTTCAAGTCAGGCAGCCACCATGGAACAACACAAACAAGTTCTTGGACAACAAGAGGTTGCGGTTTCAAAACTGGGTCAGGCAATCTCAGAGATCCTACAGCATTCTCAAATGGGGGCCTGACTGTGATAATTGTCTGTGCTTGATAACTGTGCTTCATCTCTTGGACTTTTTGAGTTTCCCAAGTTACTTCAGGCTACCTCAGGGCTGTTAATGACTACTCAGTTACCCAGGACTTCTCCAGAGTTTTCTTGTGTACCCCTAGACTGTGCAGACCAGTTAGAGGTGTACAGTAAGAAGAAAGCCTCATTCTTGCCACCGCACAAGGCCTTACGATTGTGCTATTGATTTGTTGCCTGGAATGTGCCCCCCAAGAGGGAGATTGTTCTCGCTCACAACATTTCTTGGCTTTTCTCATTTTTATCGAAAATTCAATCGAAATTTCAGTGCAATTACTGCCCCACTTACGGCTCTCACTAGGAATAACCTTAAGGGATTCCAGTGAACCGAAGAGGCTTTCTGAAGACTGAAAGACAGATTTACCTCAGCACTTGCACTTACTATTCAAGATCCTAAATTGACCTCCATAGTGGAGGTGGATGCTTCTGAGGTAGAAGTGGGAGCTGTTCTTTCGCAGTGTGCCTTAAGAGACAACAAATTGCATCCATGTGCTTTCCTTTCACACAAGCTCTAACCAGCAGAAATGAATTGTGACATTGGGAACAGGGAGCAATTAGTGGTCAGACTAGCATTGGAAGAATGGAGACATTTGTTGGAGGGAGCCAAAAACTCCTTTGTTGTATGAACAGATCACAAGAATCTAGCCTACATCCAAGAGGGCAAGAGGTCAAGAGGCTGAATCTCTCGACAGGCCCGCTTTATTCTTTAACCGCTTTGATTTTGTTCTCTCCTATCAACCAGGTTCAAAGAATCAAAAGCCTGATGCTCTCTCCATGCAGTTTGATCCAACCAACAAGGTTTCAACCATGGTTCATTCCCCCATCCAGGATTGTGGCACCAGTCAGATGGGGAGTAGAGACCATTGTTAGAAAGGCGCAGCAGCAGGAGGCTGACCCAGGTAAAGGGCCTCTTGGCCATTTTTTTGTACCTAAAGCAGTACGCTCTGATGTTTTGCAGTGGGGAAATTCTTCATCAATCACATGCCACCCAGGAACTAATAGGACCCCAGAGTTAATTGGCAGACATTTCTGGTGGCCTAAGACGGCTGAAGACATCAGAGCCTATGTTGCTGCCTGCTCCATTTGTGCTCAGCATAAGGATTCCAGATTCTGCCCCCAAGGTCTCCTGCTACCCCTTCCTGTTCCTGGTCAGCCGTTCTCACATATTCCTATGGAATTTGTTACTGGCCTACCACCTTCACAAGGTAGCGTAGTGATTTTCAAAGGCTTGCCACCTTATACCATTGCCAAAACTTCCTTCAGCTCCACAAACTGCTGAGATTGACAGCAGACAGAACATACTTAACAACAGATTGAAACTACCTTGTCTGGTCTCATCCAATCCAACGTCCTGGAGTAAACATCTGATTTGGGCAGAATGGTCTTCGCCATTCCTCAACTGCTATGTCACCTTTTGAGTGTCAATATGGGTATCAACCTCCTTCGTTTTCTGAGCAGGAGTCTGAGGTGGGAGTCCCAGCTGCCCAACAACTGGTTCAGTGGTGTCGCAGGATAATGAAGGAAGGGTCGGGCTGCACTTCCTAAGTCTTCACAAAAGCAATGGGCCAACCGTAGGCCCAGACCAGCACTGACTCTACATCCAGGGCAGAAAGTCTGGCTTCCAAGCAAGGACCTTCCCCTCAAGGTTGAGTCACACAATCTGGCTCCCAGATTCATAGGACCATTCAAAGTTATAAGGAAAGTAAATCCTATTTCCTATCGTCTGCTGCTACCCAAGTCTTTGCGCATTCACCCCACCTTTCATGTCTCCCATTTAAAGCCTGTCAAATACAGCCCTCTGTCTCATGCCACCAGAACACCCCCAACACCACGAATAATTGAGGGAAAGCCAGCATACATAGTCCGGCGGCTACTGGACACTTGACTGGTTCGTGGACTGGGAAGGATTTGGACCAGAGGAGCAGACTTGGGTCCCTGCTTGCCACATCCTGAACAAGAGTCTTATTAGGGACTTTTATTGTCTTCACTCAAATCAAGCTGTTAGGAACGTCAGTCATATGCCTTAAAAACTGTAGGTGGGATGTTTTGTTTTGTTTTTTTTCTTTACCTTGAGTAAAGAACTTAAAGAGTCAGAATCTGAGCCTGCTGATTATTTCCTCTGCAACTGGGTTTGACCTGCTCCAGTGGAGCAGCAGTATGTACTAAGGATATATATACAGCAAACCAAAGTTCGATACCCATCTGAATCATAACACCCACGCCCATATGTTTTACCTAACTTTTCAATATTGTGAAGGAAAAGCTAGCAATGCAGTTCTCTATGGATTTTATTATTGTTTAATTAATCAAACTAAATGCATTCTCATTGAAGGAGACTATGTAACCTTGTGAAGAGAAAACTATCACAAACAAAGAATTTCATTTGAATTCACAATTTAAATTTAAATATGAAGAAAACCCATCAAATGTGTGGAAACAGCATTCACCAACTAAAGTTAAACCAAAGTATTATTTTTGGAGTGTAAAGTAATCTTTGCATGTAGATCAGATTTTGGACAGATTATTTACTAATGTTATATACTGTAGATGTCGAGAGGTTCTATCATTTGGGTGAATGTTTTAGTTTTAGCCTTTTGGCAGTATTTTTGCCGTTCTCCAGGGCACTCCAAGTGCCACACTGCAACATCATGTGCCAAGCTAAAACCAAACTGGCCACTGTCCACTGGCTACTGGCCACTCACTCTCACGCTATCATATTTATCTCTCTAACAAATCCCACAGAGCCTTTACACCATAGCACACACTCAGTCGATGTATCAGAGCTCACTATGAGCTTATCTGACTCTAATCTATTTTGGCAACGTAAATGTAGCTGAGTACTTAAGGTTACCTAATGTAACCTTCACTGCTCTTCTCTGGCAGTGCTCATGTCCAATCACAGTCTCTGTCATTCTTTCTTTCTCTGACAACCTTGCTGATAATGCAGTTGAATTAAAAGTCCATTCTTAGACATAAACAGAACTTAACTGTACACCCTTTCCCTATGAACAGTGCATTTAACCAGTGCACGTTTTGAGAAACCCATCAACTGCATTTCAGTTCTTAGAATAAATATGAAGATATAAACAAGAAAATATTCTCAATCAAGGTGAATCAACACAGAGAACACCCCACTCTGGTACAAGGATTATTTAGACACATTAGTACTCTAATACTCTATTAATTTTGGTTTGTAACAAGTATATTGGATAGGTGAAAGTCATGTAACAATCAATGTTTTTTTTGTACATTTCACACATTAACAAACAGCAAAAAAGCGCATGCAAACAGCAAAATAACGCATCCAGATCAGACTTTTATAGTTACTATACACAATATGTAAACAAAATTAGTATGTCTGAATAGATCAAAAAAGGTCACACTTTACCAACCAATAAAGCCAAGAACAAGAAATTACTGTAAATGGCCAGAAACTGCAAGGCAGCTGTTATTCAATGCCATTGTGTTCAGATCATAGTTAATCACTGAAATAAATGGCCTACAAGCAACATTTAATCAGAAATAACAAGATAATGTCAAGAAACACACTGAATTAAATATAATTGTAAAGCTTACTCAATAAAAGCAATAATCTTTGTTTTACTTACAACTTCCAAAACATTAGTTTCTCTACTTTTAAAAGCTTACTCTGAAAGTATGTAGGTCCATTTGCATTTCAAATCTTTTGAACTTATTTATTTGTATTCTTCATGTATTGGTCTTTTATTCTAATGCTGCTGCAGCAGTAAATAAAGAGCAGTTTTGCTTTCTCATTTTTAATATTGTTTCTACCACAACAGTTTGGGATGTACTTTAAGCTGACGAGGAGCTGAGGGTGTGCTCAGGTTTGTCACCCAGCAGTTGCTCAGAAAGCAAATGAAAGACCATTTCAATTTATTCCAAATGTGAATCATTTTGACCCTTTGGGGAAAGATTTTGTTTACTCAAACACAAAGAGTGAAAAAAATTGCTAGTCATGTTGTCTGCTTTCATAAAAATACAATTTCATACGCTGAAGTGTAAAGCAGCTTTAAAGACATTTTGTCTGGAGATTATTAGTGCTATTCCTACTTCAAAAACACCATCAAAGAACCAGGTGCTGATCTACAACACATCTTACATCTCGTCTTGACAGCCATGCCAAGGGTTAGCCAGAGACTAATGAGAGGACATGGCTTTGGATTCACAGCACTAAAATATATATAGTTGAAAGTTTAATATGATTTTATTCACATGAATGGGAAAAAAGTTGAGATATTGGAGGCATCAGGTGGTTCACACACCAGACTGCCTTGGGCAAATGACAAAATCAATAATTGATCAGCTTTTGATCTGTCAATCATAGCAGAAACCTGTGGTTAACATCACAGCCAAGTTAGACTGCTGGATTATATGGATCAGAACCAAATCCAGCTCATCAATGAATTTTATCCAGACCTCCAAGTGATCTAGATTAGTACATATCGATGTCTCTCACATCAAAGTAATTTCAGAAACCATTAGCAGTCTACAGTTAATAATTTGTGGTACAATCAGACTTAGACACAGCTTAGATAGTTTTCCAAACACAAAACAACATACTCAAATCTTGAATGACGAGTGACAGAAACTGATACAGTGACATGTCAGTCAATGCAATGTTGCTGTCTTTTTAAAAATAAGACTTGTCCTAGTCTCATATGTACGGTATCTGGTTTGTTTAATGCTTTTAGTAGTTGTAAAATAAAGACTTAAAAAATAGCTATAGACTATATTTATATAATATATGTTATGTTTAAAACAAATAAAATAAAACTACAGTATACAGTAAGATAAAAAAAAAGAATGAGGTAGTATAAAGATACTCCAAAATCCATTTATTTTCAAAGTTAGCCATTTCCAGCTACAGTACATAATGTGGGTGTGTCCAGTGATGACCAAACAACCAATGGGAGTGAAATGTTTCAAATCAGTAACAAAATTGGCACTTTCATTTTAGACTTATTAAAATCAGGCAGATGCAATGTCTTAAAGGCATACAGTTCATGGGAATTTCTACCTATGAGACTGTTATGAAGCCCTGACAGAAGTAAGCGCTCTGCCTGAGTCAGAGTTTAATTGATCGGTCACATAATGCTGACCCTCTCTATGTGTCTGGTCCTCACAGGGAAAACGTTAGGAAATGGGATGGCTCGTTAAAGCTTTATTGTGTCTTTTGGGAAAGGAAAAACCCATTGTCTGCGTCTCGCTGTGTTGGTCACTAAGATCCCCCGCTGCAGTTAGTCAATAAACATTCAATTAAACTTGCTTGCTATGTAGTTGCTGTCCCGCTGTCAGCTCAGCTTATTCAAGTGGATATTTTTTTCCCCATGCCCACAGAATAGATATTGATATATGTGGATATTTATCTTCAGTTTCATGTTAATAAGACAGGAAACAGGCCAATAATAAAACAAAAAAGGTCAATAATCAAAAACAGCAACCTGAGCCTCAAGGTTACAAGAAGAACATCTTCTGCAACACACAGTAAAACCATTCTGATAATCTGTATATTTGCTGAAAATACAGCTTTGCCATAACAGGAATAAACTGTATAAAATATTAGGGAAACTGATATTTTAAATCCTAATAACATTTCCCAATTGTATGTTTTTTAGCCATATTTTTGATCAACTAAATGCAGTTTTGGTCTTCATAATAGACTTCAATCAATCTAACCAAATCTAAACTTTTGAACAGATGTCTTGAATGGGTGCTACAGTTGCCTGATTTTGAGTGATAGTAAGACATTTGCGAGGGTCTGATTGGCCTCATCAACATCCAGCTGTTTTTGGACATTCCCCTCGCTCTGCACCAATCAGAGTATTGCAGCCAATATTTCTTGTATCTGTTGGTGTGGAATCAGATAAAGCCCAAATGTTTTGGGAGGCACAGTGGAGAGAACCCTATTGAAGTAGCTGCTTCACACAGCTCCTCTCATCTCTTCAAATTCTCTCTTATTTTAGCTCCTCCCTGTGGTAAACCCAGTAATATAATTTCACCCCTTTTGTCTCGCCTTTTTGTTTATTTCGTTTTCTCATTTTAGTGTAATTGACTCCTTAGTGAGTTTCGTGGTGTCACGACAACTTTCAGAACTACAGTAACTGTTTTGAGTTTTGGATATTTCTTTTGTAACCAAACAGTTTATACGGAAACAACTTCACGAAAAGTACTTTTTCTATGTAGCCTTTTACAAAGTCACATTTACTGTGAAATAAACATATGGCAAAAGCAAAAAATAACTATTCTACTTTTGTAGGCTGCATACAATATTTTGTTTCCTACTTGCTGAGAAAAATAATCACACACAAGTGATTTTAAATAAACAGTGATGATGCCCTGGTCATAGCGTTCTAGTTCAAAGCCTCTTGCCACAACTGGCAATTAATACAATATACATTTCAATACTTTTGAAAAGATTCTATTGGCCTTTCAAATACTTTTTTACCCAGCAAGCTACAGTAAATAAAAATGTTGTCATGATTATAAAAAATGTTGTACACTCTAGGATACCATATTTACGGTAGACAAATGAAGATGCAAATGCATTGTGAATTAAACTGATGTTTCTAATAATAAGCCCACACTGAGATTTGATATTATATCTCATCTGGGTTCAATTACAGAACAACGGGCATCACCAAGAAATTAATCCTGAGGCAGGACAAATAGTCAATATATGAAAATAATAAACTGAATGACAGCACATTCGTATTAACTAGACATACACTGACAGTAATTCAGATTTAAAAAAGCAAAGTAATGTCACCGTCTTTATTCAGACAATAATGATGCAAATGAGAGTGCACTAATAACAACCACAAAAAATATCTCAAGACTCAACATCTCATACTTAATTCTCAAAAGACAGTAAATATGTCTGTTTTATATTTATCTTCTTTCAGAACTACACATTCTGCTTCTAGTGTTTGAAAAATAGTGAAATGTCAAAGGCACAAGAATAATATAGAAAGTCTCAGCTTTTTTGTCCTTTAGCAAATCTTGGAATTTTAAATCAAAGCAAAGTGTGTGTGGGTTTGTAGTCAGGCACAGGGCAGATTTAAGCCACAGCGCTGGTCTGCAACAATTCCTTTTCCAACAAGTCTTTCTGGGACTCTGCTGTTGGGTTTCTCTCGTCACACTCTACAGCTCAATTAGGGTGAAGCCGCAATGGTCTAAGTCACAAAAAGTGCTTAAAACTGAATGCAGGCTGTCACCACAAACTACTGCACAGAAAATATTTCTGGTCAGTTGGGAAAGCAAGTTGTCAACTTCATAGTTTAGAACCAAAATGACGACTTGAAAAAAAATAAATAAAAAAGCAAAACATTGTATACAATAATAAAACTAAATATGACCCTGCACCACAAAACCAGTCATACATGTACGTGTCAAAGTTCAGATTTTCAGAAGTTCAGATACGACAATATTTGGCAGAGATACAAATTGCAAATCTGGAATCAAGATTCAATATTTAAAAAAAAAAAAAAAAAAAAAAAAAAATATTAAGAACATCACATTTAAAGTTGTACAAATGAAGTCAAAAGTTTTGATATATTTACTATGGGAAACATCTTTATTGATAATTTCCTTTACTTAATATCCTAATGATTTTTGCCATAAAAGAAAAATCGATAATTCCCGCCCATACAATGTATTTTTGACTATTGCTACAAATATAGCCATGCAACTTAAGACTGTTTTTGTGTTCCAAGATCACAAATAATTTAAAATCAACAATGATTTATCAAACAATGTAAAATAAGTATTTTTTTAATGAATAAATGATTTTCCCCAATGTGTGGGTTAATGGACTGATCACAATGTCCAATTAAGTCAATATTTTACTGCAAAACTTTCATCGTTCTGAACTTTTTTATTATTCCGACTTAAAGCATTTTTTTTATTATTTTACCACATTATTTATCAGATTCAGTTTTTATGTATTGCAATTGATGCTTATCCTTGCACTCCTCTTGGAAACCCATGTTTCACATGACTGGTCGGGAGTCAGGCAGAATTACTAGCAGATTTCTACAAAGTAAGGCTCTGAAGGCAAACTAGTATCACTTGGCACTTTGAATTCAGTCATGCCATGCGTGACTGACACATTACAGATTTTGGTGGTGCGATCTGGAGAGGGAGAGAGAGGGGTGGGTGTGGGTGGGTGGGTGTGTGTGTGTGTGGGGGGGGGGGGGTTAAAGGCAGGCAGACCTAAAAAAAGAAGAGGAGTGATAGAAAGTGGAATGCTGTGTTGTCGCCTATTGGGATAGTGATCATAACTTCACCTGCCGGCCATAAATTGTCTTTGGGACATCTAAAGTGTTATGGCATTGACTTTCACGTGACAGTTTCCTGCTGCTCACAGTGTCTACAATATATCATACAATGACATTTCGCCTGCAGGCAACACAGCAGGAGTGTCCCCCATCACATTAAAAGAAGCACTTAGCTGCAGTGGTGTGGAGAGACAACTCACTTACTGATCAGGGTGCAGCACATAACTGTACCATACCTTTAAAAGAGCTGAGCTGACTTACCAGCTGTCAAACATGAACATGTACTGTAGTAAAATATGCAGAGTTTTTGTCTTTAGTGTTATAAATAGACTTTTCTGTAGAAATGTACGGAGCCCCTTAAAGGACATGGTGGAGGAAAAAAAATTGAGGTGGGTAAAAAAATAAATAAATAAAGGTGGAAATAATTTATTTTTTTTTTTAATCTTTTGCATTCTCTCGCCAAACCTTTGCGTTCTCTGGCATAACCAGTTGAGCTCAGATAAACACTTTCTGTTTACTTTAAGCTTCCAGTGTATAAGACAGCTCCGTAATCAAGCTTCAAATCGTGCTTTTGTTGGCACCCGTACAGACATCGTGTGTTCGACCTGTAGTAGCGCTGCAGCCACCGGTGTATAACGGTGTATAACATCAAAGGCAGCTGACAGCTGATGCTTCCATATACGCGCTATGATCTCTCTCACTTTCGGTCACAGCAGCAATGCCTCTAATGATGTACAGTAGAACTGTCTAATACACTGGAAGCTTAAAGTAAACAGAAAGTGTTTATCTGAGCTCAAGTGGTTATGCCAGAGAATGCAAAGTTATGCCAGAGAACACAATTTTTTTTTTTACCCACCCTGATTTTTTTCTCCACCACGTCCCTTAAGGGGCTCCGTAGTAATGTAAATAAATTATGAAAAAAAGCCTAAAAGCATAATCATGCGAAAACAAAACAAATTAGTAAAAATATTAACATTTTACATTCCTTTCCAATTTAATAAAACATTTTCATTATGTGCATAACAAGACAAGCAACTCTGAATTATTTGGCAAGTGTAAAATACTAACAGGCATAGCTTTGATAATGCACTTTCAGATTATAAAAAGGGCATGTGAAAGAGGAAAATAAATTAAAAAAAAAAAAACATTCTCACAATGAGCTGGGAATGACTGTCACAGTGACAGATGATAGTTTTTGAAGCTTTTGTGGGTGGGTGAGTGTTTATCTGTCAGACAATTGCTCAACTCTGCTCTTTTAGGTAGTTCTTGATTTTTTTTTAATTTAAAGTCTGCTTCTTGCCCATTTGGTTCAATCTGGCAGACTAAATCTAGACCATTTAATATTATTGTTGTTTCCTTTATCACACCAGTCAGTCACAAAGTATTTTGCAGTGGACATCATCCTTTTCCAAATTTTCCCTCTCATTCCAAAGTGCAAGTAATGCATTGAATTTAAACGCAGTGTTCATGCATAATCCTTAGAACCGACCATGAAAATTCACATCTGCTGCTCAAATCTTTGTAGTGTTTTATAAAGGTGAAGTTAAAATGTACATTTAATAACCACTTGTTTAATTAGGGTCAACGGAGCGAAAGTAACAAAGCGAATTTTTTCAAAGCCCTGACTATATTTGCATTCCAAACTATGACAGCACATTCAGCACGTAACCCTTGACGGAGCTGCCGAATTTCACGTAATTTCGTCCTTGTTTCCAGCGGTTACAAAGAGTAGTTTTCCAGCGCCAAAAGTACAATTTTTTTTCTAATTACAAATTGTATTTCTCATTTCATGTGCCAGAGTAATGATCAAGCGACATGTTATTTCACAAGGTCACACTTCCTCATTAACAATCGAATAGAATAAGCAGGCTGTCTGGGGAGAGGGCTGGGAGCTCGGCAGACTCCGAGCCCTAGGGATTTTAACCCCTAGGCGGCGAGGGCTGGACAGGGCTGGACAGGGCTTGGCATTCGGCCCGAACCCAGAGTGATACATTTCTGTGTGCAGCAGCATTCAATAAATAGTAATAAAAACTTAAAATGTTTATATATATATATATATATATATATATATATATATAAAATCGATAGACATAGCCAGTTACAATATATTCCAAACAATTAAACTCTGT